>CATIWO010047663.1:0-16694 GCA_949673435.1 Macaranga tanarius | reverse complement strand
TATTCAATTTTAGGTTGATCAGTCCTAAAACGACATTAAGCACAACAACAACCAATGAATTAAATCTAGCAACCTAATATAATCACAATAAGCACATGGTCAATTCAGAATAAGAACCCTAGAAAAGATCTAGCTACTCATATTAAAAAGAAAAGAAAACAAACAAGAAATGAAAACAAATATAAACATAATTAAATAAATAAAAGAGAGTGATACAAGAAAAATCCTTTTCAATGATGTCAAGAAGCTTTGCTCTTCTAACTTCAAGCCAAGTATCACTTCTACTATGAACTAAACAAATAAAAATGTATTCTGAAGATAAAAACTAAAAGAAAAATATAAACTAGAGTAGAATCTAAAAATAAGAACAACCCTCAAATGAACATGAATTGGTCCTATTTATAGACCTAAAAACCTAGTAAGAAAGGTAATCTAACCCCTCTCCAACTCTATCTAATCAAAAGATAAGAGATAAATCCCTATCTATCTAATCTTCAGCTGAAAAATATCATTTCGTGGGCTGTCACACAAAGCTGGCATGGGTGCGTCAAAAAAATGGCATGGCTGCGCAAGAAATAACTTATTGCTGAGCTTTGTGAGTGGCACAGCCGTGCTCGATTTTGGCATGGCCGTGCCACCCTGTAACATGACCAAAATCACTCTCAGGCACGACCATGCAACAATTAAGCATGGCCATGCTCATCCCCAACGTAGATAAGTCTTTATCTTGAGTCTTTAGCCTATCCACACTTCAAGGATTGATCCAATCTTCATCCAAATGCATCCTACAAAACAAATGCATCCTACAAAACAAAAACAAATAAATCCTACCAATTAAGACAAAATAACTAAACTAACTAAAAACTAACTAACTAATGCAACTAATAAGCCTAAGATGCAAGAAAATAAAGTGCTAAAACATGTGTTTTTCACACTCATCAGGTAATCAAATTAAAATAAAACTAAAGTTTGGTACCCCTCCGTGCATTTGACCATTACTCTTTATTATACTTCAAGTAAAATTACCTTATATAGTAATAAAATTACTTATAAATTTTTAATAATACTAATTCTTTTGTTTCACATGCAATGTACGTAATATATATATATATATATATATAATCTATTTTAGTTTTATTTATATTTAAAAATATAAATTATTATAATATAAATACAACAAATTATTAATTATATATTTTTATTGTTGGTGCAATTTTTAGCAAAATTGATATTTTGAGCGTGCCATAGAAGATTGATTTCCCAAATGTGTAAATATTGACTTCTTTCAGACAATTGCGGATTTCCAAACGCATTTACCACAATTTGTTTGAGTTCCAAGGATGTAAGAGTTTGTGTTTGATTGTAAATGGCAATTTGTTATTGGAGTTAATGGTAATTTGTCTAAATGAGATGATAAATGAGCTAGAGGTAATGAAAGTATGCTTGAGGTAATTGAAAGTAGATTTGAGATCATAACAGTACGCTTTAAGGAAATTGAAAATAAGCTTGAGGTAATGAAAGTATACTTTGAGGAAATTGAAATTATGTTGGAGGTAATGAAAATATGCTTTAAGGAAATTGAAATTCTGCTGGAGGTAATGAAAGTATGCTAAAGGTAATCCTGGAGGTAATAACAAAAGATGAATGATAAGCTTAAGGAAATTATATTAAAATAACAATAATATAAACTTTTCTAGAATATGAAAGCGTACAATGCTATAAACTGAAAGAGATGACTATTAGAAAATTGCTAAAATTTGGATTTTGAAAGTTGATTTGCTGATTGATTGTTGTTGAAGTTGATTAGATTGATTGTGTTTTGGTTGGATCAGTTGTTTTTATTGTTGGTTGTTACTACTTGCCTTTCTTTATAGTCCACCATCTTCATACAGAAGCAAATTCTCATTGAATGTTGCCATGATTACCTTCAATAACTTTTGTAACTTGCGCGCCTCTTGGATTACCTCTAGTAATTCAGCAGTCTACCTTTGATTACCTCTAGAATTTTCTTCAACTTAATCTCCAAGTTTTCAGCTCCTCTGTATTTAATTTCAAATTTCAGAAGTTTTACAAGTCCCCTTCCTCCTCAAGAACCTGTAACTTGCTCCATTGAATTTCCTCCAGCATTGAATTTCCTCCAATGTTCCCTCTGGAATTTTCTTTCTTTTTTACAAAGTCTTCAATTTAACCAGTTCAATTCTTGATTTCTCCAGTATCTTCTTGAAGGTTCTTTAGCTTTAATTTCCTAAGCTTGCTCCATGAATTTCCTCCAACTCTTCAGTGCCTTTGATTACCTCCACTGCCTTTGCTTGATTTTTCTGGTTACCTCCAGAAGTTTCTTTTTTCAACTCAACAATTTCTTTCCTCAATTAATTTTGAACAGGCTGGATCTTGATGCGGGGCTTTATTTGTACCTTATTTTTAACAATGGACTAAAAATTTATATTTTGGTACAAACAATGCCCCTCGCATATAATTAGCTTGGGTCGGACCCAATGCTAATTTATATGGATAAAGAGATCTGGGTCTATTACATTTTTTCCTTGTACGTTCAAAGCTCTGATCTTGGGACATTAATTTTTTTTTTTATATTCTAGCACTTTTTCAAGAAAATTTAAGGCTAATTTGGTAATTACAACCCAAACAACAAAATCATTTTTCATTTTTTTAGCAAAACCCAATAAATAAATAAATATTTATTTATTTATTTATTTTTATTTTTATTTGTTCTTTTTACCTTTTTCTCTCTTTTTTTTTTACTTTTTTTTTCTTCATTGCTTCATCGCCCAAACTAGCCGACTTCCTCCTTTCACCGCCGGCTACGACTGCTGTCACTCCTTCTGCCGGTGCTGCTTCTTCCTTTGGTGTCGCTACCGGACGCCTTGAGGCTGCTGCTAGCCGTCGAGTCAAGCTCATTGACTCGTCTGCCTCAACCGAACACCACCAAGTCGTGACCACCGAGCCTCATCACGCCCCTACATCTTCCTCGCCATCACCGGTCATTGCTACAGCTGCTGAAGGATGCGACACTACCGAGAAGAGCAATGACGCTACTGTCACTCATCGCACGACTGAGCCTCCTTCGCGTGATGCTCCCTGCTTGACCGGACTGCCAGACGCTGCCGTTGCTGCTTCCTAGTCGCCTCTCTCCAGTCACCGGTCACTGCTGAAGACTGCCAGACCGATGCTGCCTCTCCTTCTTCAACGCTGGCTGCTCCCATCAATAGAGAAAATTGGTTTGTTGCTGACCGAACTGAACATGACCGACTCAAAACTGACCGAACTGGCCTTCAGGCCAAAGCTAGCTTTCTCCCTGGTTTTGGTTCAATCGAATTGGGTTGCATTTCCTTCTTCCCTCGGTGCATTTGGCAAAATAAAGCTTAGGAAATGATCAAGTAAAATTTAATTTCTCTGCAATGTATTTTTCTGATGAAATGTTGTGCATTGTTGGGTATTTGTGGATTTTGGATTGGATTTTCTGCAGGTGTATTGTAATTTTTTTGCAAAAACTGTATGTTGAAAATATAGGAGAAATGCTGAATAATTTTTACCGTGAATTTCGGTAAAATCTGTATACTTTTGTTATGTAATGCAAAATTATTTTCACTATATCCAGAACTTCTTTTGTACAACTTTGCATAATTGAATCATGAATTTAATTACTTTAGCAACTGATAGCCAAAATAATTATTTTGATAAATCTTAGCTTAATTAAAGGAAATTAATTTAATAAAATCCTTTCAGCCAAAAATTTCACAATAAATGATTCCATTTCTTGTAATTTCTTCCAAGAAATAGTTTCTGAGAATTTGTTCTTTATTATCACACCTGTATAAGCATCAATCCCTTCATTATCCCCTAGAAAATTATTTTCCATCAATTATTTAGTATTATTTTGCCAAATATGTACCTTAACTTCACAAAATCCTAGATGTAATAAATATTTTTCAGCATCTTATCCATCAGGAGGTCATTTCAGCCCATTACCTCCACACTTCTTCCAACAAATTCTGCTTGATCTATCATTTTGCATTTTCTATATTTTCTTGACTGTACCCAATTCTGTGCATTTCCTTCAAGAATTCTCTTAGGGAAAATTGAATGAAATAGATTTCTCACATTATTCTGAGTCATTACCTCCACACTTCCTCCAATAAATTCTGTCTATTTAAGCCAATTATGCCTTTGTGAGCTGAATGTATGGATGCAATTCCTTCACCCTTGAGGAAATAAACTGCTTGCATTTTCTTTTACCAAATTCTTAGCCAAACATCATTATTTGGATATCACATGATCAATTTCACCTATGATTTGTTTATTTTGCCTATACTAATTTTGTAATGGTAATGATCTCACCATTTTCTTTCACTGTTCAGGCAAAATGACTGAAGAAGCTACTGGTTTTTCTATACCTCCTTTTGGCTCACATTCCACTCATCAGGTAACAATCTTTCTTGTCCTTTACACTGCATCAAATCCTTGTCTCTTCACAAGACTTTCTGATGATTGATTTTTCTGAATATAAACAGCCATGACTTACTTTTCCTCCTCTGGCCCAGACGTAAGTTTTAGAAGCTGACTACTATGCTCAGCAAGTCAAAGGGTAAAAGTAAGGAGAAAATAGTTGTGGAGATAGAAGATGATGACAGTTCTAGCTCTAAGGAAGAGATATCAAGTTCAAACATGCCACTCCGAAAGCTTTTCTCTTTATGTTAGCTTTACTTTGATAACTAACATTCTACTTGTTTATCAACAGCTGAAGATAGCAAGGAAAACTCTTCTCCCATATATTCTCCCTATCCTGATGCTTCCTCTTCAGTCTCCTCTGAGTTAGATCCTTCATTATCTCTAGAGAAGGACACATTACCTCCAGTCGCAGCTGTATTACCCCTAGAGTCAGAGTCATTACCTCTAGAGCCAACTCAATTACATCCTACCTCTGATTAATTCCTTGTGCTACTCCTCAGGTATGTACTTCTATTTCTCCCTTTTCTTTACTTGTGCATTTTCATACCCTGAGCTTACACTTACTTGTTATAGGAGCATCTTTTCCTCAAATGATTAAGAACATTGAAGAACAAAAAAAACTAAGTTAGTTGCTTTGAAGAATCAGATCATTTAGAGCTTCTCTCACCTGGAGGAGTCTAATACAACTCATTTGACAGCCTCAAGCCATCTCTCTTCCATCCGGATAAAGAGACTCTCTTTGCTGAGCAGTTCAAGGATGAAGTAGATCAATAAAGAAGAAGTAGAGGGAAAAGCTGCCTCCCTTCAAGTATTAAAGAATAGGAGGCCAAATTAGCAGCTTTGAAGGCCAAAAAGATAAGCTTCTCTGCAAGAACAAAGAGTTGACTTCTAGGTACCAGGATGCAGCCAAGCAAACTTAGTTTATCAAGAAAGCTAGATGTCACCACAAACCCTTAGGGGCTTTGACTTTGACCTTCTGTGACTTGATTCAGTTATGATGCTTGTGATATTGTGATGTAATCCAGTATTTTATATACTTGATATTGATCATTTTGGACATGTACATTGCGATGTATATTCTTTCTTGATATTGTGCTTTTTCTGCTTCAGTTTAGATCTGTTTGGGCATTTTCTATATGTTGTCACTGTCCACAGCACACATCACACTACAGCCATTCATTTTCACTTCAAAACAACCAATTTTCAGTAGAAATACTGCTAAAATTTTGCAAAATTAGTGCCCAATTGCAAACTAACAAACTCCATACAAAAATAAAATAAACAAAAACACACCAAATTTTAGTAAAACCAAATTTTATTTATTTACAGTGGCTATCAAGCCAACTTTCACATCCAAAAAGTAAAATTTTGCCACTTCATTACTAAGTGGCAAACTTCTGGCCTAAGGCCAGCTATTTTTTTATTTTTCTTTTATTTCCCGCACAGAGGGAAATAATTCATCACCATCACCATTGTTTATCATTTTTGCACAGTGCCCTGCAACATAATTTTTCTCTGAACATGTTGTGCCTTCTACCCCTCGAGTGTTCAGAATTTCAGTGGTATTTCTCTCAACCTTCTGAATCATGAGGTATTCTTTCTTTGGCTTAAATTTGGTTTCAGCCTGAAGTTGAACCTCCTGCTCATTTTGTTTCCTTTCAGGCTGAGAAAATTTTTGATGTTCCACCCTATGCCACTGTTTATGAGGTAAGATAGGTAGAAGCTCCATAAACCTTAGTTGCTTCTTATTGAATCTTGGTGGTAGCCTCTTGCCATCCCTCATAGGCTCAGATTTATAGTTGTCTCTCAATACAGCCGCTGTAAGAGGCTTTTCCTCTGGTGTTGAGAACTTCCTATGAAGGACTGGTTTCTAATAACTCATGAACCTGTTAGAATTCAAATTAGAAGGTTGAACTACCTTTAAATCCACATTGATATGATCAATTGGAATCTCCTTTTCTGCTTTTATATATGCTTCCACCTTTGGTGGTTAAAGAGAAGGCACAGAATCAGCCTTCCCTTGGGAAACCTATATAGGGACCTGATGAAATAATATTTCACTTTCAGGATTCTACATGTGGGCATCAGGAATTGCTATTTCATCAGATAGAATGTTATCCCCCGAGCCTTACACCTGATTTTGAGAATTTGGTGATTGACCTTGAGGGACTTATGAATTATCTTGGGAAAATGGTGTCTGACCATGGGGAAATGCTGCGTGACCTTAGGGTAATAGTACCTACTCTTGATGAACACTACCCCCCGGGCCTTTTTCTTGCTGAACATCCTTATGGTTGTGAATTCTAAGCTGAGGACTTAACTTTTCTTTGTTACCACCAAGAACCGTCAGATCTCCATCATTAGGCTTAGGTTGAACCATCACCTTTAGAGATACTTTAGGACTCCTTTGCTTCAGATAAGCTTCAATCATCTTAGTCAATGAAGTTACCATCTTCTGCAAAACATGAAATCAATCTTCAATAGCACTGATCATTTGTGCTATTGCATCTCGAGCCTGTTTTATTCCATCTAAGAAGATGGTTTGGGCACCGGTCCCCACAGTTGTAGTAGTATCCAAATTTTGGCTTGAATAGCCAAAAGTTGGTGCCTTGATCCAGGTTTGATCCTGAGGCACCCATCCTCCATAGGATTGTTGCATTTGAGCACCTGCTTTTATAGGCGTATTGGTCGGATTACTAACCAAAAAGATTTCTCCATCAAAGTTGAACACTCCATTGGAATGTGTCCCACCGAGCGTGCCAAAAGATTGTTGGCATAAATTTCTGGCAAACCAGTTGTTAAGTCCCACCCGAGCGTGCCAAAAGATTGTTGGTGCAATTTTTACCAAAATTGATATTTCGAGCATGCCAGGGAAGATTGATTTCCCAAATGTGTAAATACTGACTTTTTTCAGACAATTGTGAATTCTTAAACTCCTTTACCATAATTTGTTTGAGTTCCAAGGATGTGAAAGTTTGTGTTTAATTGTAAATGGCAATTTGTTATTGGATGTAATGGTAATTTGTCTAAATGAGATGATAAATGAGCTAGAGGTAATGAAAGTGTGCTTGAGGTAATTGAAAGTAGGCTTGAGATCATAACAGTACGCTTTGAGGAAATTAAAAATAAGCTTGAGATATAGAAAGTATACTTTAAGGAAATTGAAATTATGTTAGAGGTAATAAAAATATACTTTAAGGAAATTGAAATTCTGTTGGAGGTAATGAAAGTATACTAAAGGTAATGCTGGAGGTAATAACAAAAGATAAATGATAAGCTTAAGGAAATTGTATTAAAATAGCAATAATACAAACTTTTCTGGAAGATGAAAGCGTACAATGCTATAAACTGAAAAAGATGACTATTAGAAAATTGCTAAAATTTGGATTTCGAAAGTTGATTTGCTGATTGATTGTTGTTGAAGTTGATTAGATTGATTGTGTTTTGGTTGGATTGGTTGTTTTTATTGTTGGTTGTTGCTGCTTGTCTTTCTTTATAGTCCACCATCTTTATGCAGAAGCAAATTCTCATTGAACGTCGCCATGATTACCTTCAATAACTTTTGTAACTTGCGCACCTCTTGGATTACCTCTAGCAATTCAGCAGTCCACCTTTGATTACCTCTAGAATTTTTTTCAACTTAATCTCCAAGTTTTCAACTCCTCTGTATTTAATTTCAAATTCCAGAAGTTTCACAAGTCCCCTTCCTCCTCAAGAACCTGTAACCTGATCCATTGAATTTCCTCCAGTATTGAATTTCCTCCAACGTTCCCTCTGGAATTTTCTTCCTTCTTTACAAAGTCTTCAATTTAACCAGTTCAATTTTTTATTTCTCCAGTATCTTCTTGAAGGTTCTTTAGCTTTAATTCCCTAAGCTTGCTCCATGAATTTCCTCCAACTCTTCAGTGCCTTTGATTACCTCCACTGCCTCTGCTTGATTTTTCTAGTTACCTCTAGAAGCTTCTTTCTTCAACTCAACAATTTCTTTCCTCAATTAATTTTGAACGGGCTAGATCTTGATGCTGGGCTTTATTTGGGCCTTATTTTTACAATGGACTAAAAATTTATATTTTGGTACAAATACTTATAATAATTCATACTATAAATGAATAATATTAATAAAGCAATAATTGCATAAAAATGTTAACATATTTATATTAACAATAGAGTTAAATATAATATATAAAGAAATTTTATATATATATATCATAATTGTGAAAGTAATATTATTTTATCTATAATATAAATTAAACTAAATTTATATATGTGCAATAGATATTATTAAACATTTTAAATTAAAAAAATCAGATTATTTAAAATTTAAAAATTAATTAAACCAAAAAAGTCTTCTTTAACACTACCTAAAAATAATTTTTTGAAATGAATTGTTTTTTCATATAAATATTGAATTTTTTTAGAACATATAAATAAAAACTATAAAATATGTCCTTTTTTTTATCAATTCATCAAAAAAAATTTTATTTTCTATAACTTTTAAAATTTTTAATTACTTTTATGTGTATGATAGATGGTTTAAAACTATATAAATTAGGGATTTTTTCAAAAATAGACAGATTACCAAAAATAATATTAAAAGTCACATTGACCAAAAATATTTTCAAAAATAGCTTTAAGGAATTTTTTTTTTCAAATCTAGACCATACATAAACTAACCTTTTTCAGCTAAAAGACAAACATTCCAAAACAAACACTGATTCCTAAAAAGAAACGGAAAACAAGCTCGCTCAAGAAAATCACGATCTTAAATACCAAAAATTCTTCTCCAATCAATTTCAACTTTCTCTTCAATCAATCAAATTCACGATCAGATCAACTTCTTTCTCCAATCAATTTTAGCTATTTTCTCTTCTGAATTTTGTGACAGAAACAGAAAATAAGTACCTTCAACAAATCAAGTTTATGGATCTGAAAAATCTAGATCTGAAACAATATTCTTCAACAAATTAAAAAAATTAACATTAAAACAATAACTGAAACAACATTGAAGATCAAAAGTAACAATCATTCACAAAAATAGGTTCGCACCTCGAAAACATATCAGATATACTTCTCTATTTTTCTATAATCATATTTTATCAATAAGAAACAATAAATCACGATTATAAAAGACATTAAAACTTGATTTACACTATATAAGTGCTTTTTCAATGGTTATATACGATAAAAATAATATTAGACATCAGTTTCTTAGAAACCTGAAAAAAAATAGCAATAAAAAGAAATAAGAAGCAATAAAACCTTAATAAGAAAACAAACAAAGAAGAAATAAGGCAATAAAAAGAAACAAGAAGCAACAAAACCTTAATATAATAAAAAAGCAATAAAACCAACAAAAAAAGTAACAAAAAAGTAATAAAAAAGTAACAAAAAAACAACAAAAGCAATAAAAGCAACAAGAAGCAACACTACCTAAAACAAAAGTAACTAACCACTTTCTTTAAAATGAAAGTTATACCAGTCTTCATTTATCACAATGGGGTCTGGAATAAAGCAATGGATTATATTAATTTTGATGCGACAGGAATTACAATACAACCAAACTGCAGCTTTCATGAAATGCTGAAAATAATATTAGAGAGGCTTCGAATTCAAATAGATTTTCAGCAAATGGTCATACAGTACAAAGTCAGAGAGAATTATCCACCTTTAAAAGTAGAAGACAATGCAACTCTCTTTTTCTATTTACAACTAAAAAAGAACCAGTCCCAGTCTTCATTTATCATAATGGGAACTGGAATAAAGCAATGGATTATATTAATTTTGATGTGACAGGAATTACAATACAACCAAACTGCAGCTTTCATGAAATGCTGAAAATAATATTAGAGAGACTTCGAATCCAAATAGATTTTCAGCAAATGGTCATACAGTACAAAGTTAGAGAGAATTATCCACCTTTAAAAGTAGAAGACAATGCAACTCTCTTCTTCTATTTGTAACTAAAAAAGAAAGAGCCTGATTTGACCAAATTTCCACTATGCATCACTATTGAAAAGAAGAAATTTCTAGAAATAAGCTTCAACAACAACATGCTACAACAAAAATCAACAATTCAAACAGATCTGGTATCAATTTCTGAACATAACTCAATATGACAGACATCCTTCTACTGGAAGATGGCAGTGAAGAATCATCAATAATCTGCAACAAAAAAGCAACATAACCTAAAGAATGTGTAATATACAACAGCAAAGAAGAATTTAAAAAAGAATTAAGACTTACTGCTGTCAAGAACTACTTCCAATACAGAACTGTTAAGACAAACACTTTCGACTTTATTGCTAAATGCTTGGATAAAAATACAGCTGGGATATAAGAGCTTCAAAAAATGGAAAAACATATAAATTTATTGTTAAAAAGTTCAATAGCATCTACACATACAACATGGACATCAGATTAGCAGACCAAAGATAAGCAACAACAACTCCGGTGGCTGACTGCATAAAATCAAAATATCAAAGTGTCCAAACTATATACTCGCCATCAAATTTAATAAGAGACATGAAAGAACAATATGAAATCAATATCAACTACATAAAAGTATGGAGATCAAGAGAAAAGGCACTTCAAATGCTAAGAGGTAAACCGGATAAATCTTATGCACTTTTACTAAGTTTTCTATACATGCTAATGACAACAAATCCAGAATCAATTGTTGATCTCGATACCAAAGAAGACCACTCATTCCTCTATGTGTTCATGGCCCTTGATGCATCAATAAAAGGCTAAAAATATTGCACACCTATTGTAGTAATCGATGGCACATTTCTGATAGGAACATATGGTGGCACACTATTTTCAGCAATAATATAAGATGCTGCTGGTAAAATATTTCCTCTTACTTTCTCTGTTGTTGACTCTGAAAATGATAAATTTTGAGAATGGTTCTTCAGAAAAATCAGACAAGCTTTTGGGTGTAGAGAAGGAATTTCTGTAATTTCCAACAGACATGAAAGTATAGAAAAAGTAGTACAAGAAATATACCCTGAAGCAGCCCATGGTATTTGTATATGCCATCTTTTAAACAACTTAAAAAATAATTTCAAAAAGCACTCAAAAAGCATCAAGGATTCTTTTATTCAAGCAGCAAAAGCATACACCATTGAAGAGTTCGAGTACCATATGAACAACCTGGAAAGGATTGATGAAAGGATAACCTAATACTTGAAAAATATTGGATATTATAAATAGGCTAGACCTTTCTCAATCAATAACAGATACTCAGCAATGACTTCAAATATAGCTGAATCATTGAATGCAGTGATCAAGAAAGCTAAAGACCTACCAATAACAGCATTGCTGCAGTACTTGCATGCTTTAGTGCAAGAATGGACTTATTCAAATAAAAATCTTACAAGATCAATATTCAGCACGCTTGCTAAAAGATCACAAGATATTATTAATGACAACTACATGAAAAGCCTAAAGCTACAGGTAATACTATTACTTCTTTGCTTAATATTAGACATGTTATTATTTTTTGTTGCTGTATCAATTGTTTATCATCCTACAATTACTTTTCATTCGATATTTATTTTTGAAATAGTTCATATTGTATTTAATATTACATTTCATATTGTAGTAACGAAAAGAAACAATGATAAATAAAAAAGCAACACAAAGAAATAAAAAAGTAACAAAAAGAAACAAGTCACACTGCTGTGTTTTTTTTCTATTTTTCTCATTTTTTTTAAAATTTCAATACAGGTTAAACCTTCAACAGAAGAAACATGCACTGTGTATGACTTGAATACATCATTCATTGTCAAAATGGAAGAAAAATAATGCACTTGCAACAGGTTCTAAATCGATGAGCTGCCATGTTCACATGCACTTGCAATATTGAAGCAAATGAATCAAGATCCCTACAGATATTGCTCACATTTCTACATAAAGTATGCACTATTGGAAACATATAAAGAAACAGTATATCCAATTCCAAATCAAGCAACATGGAAAATACCACATGAAGAGCAACATATACAAATAGACCTACTGCACAACAGAATAAAAGCTGGAAGACCAAAGAAAAGAAGAATCAAAGCACCATGAGAGAATAGAAATAAAACCAATTGTGGAAAGTGTGGACAACTTGGGCACAACAGAAAGACATGCAGAAATGCACCCAAAAAAAACTAAAAAGAAATATTTCTCTTTTTTTATAAGTCAAAAATTTTTCATTTTTATTGTAAGAATTCAAATATTTCATTAATGTGATTGTTGGTGCATAATTTTTAATATTTCAGATCATTTTTGTTATTTTTTTATTTATTTGTTCATATTAATATCACTAACAGTGAGAATTTTTAAAAAATAAATAAAAAAATAAAAAGAAACAATAAGCAATAAGAAAGCAACAAAGAAGCAATAAAAAAGCAACAAGAAGCAACAAAAAGAAACAAAGAAGAAACAAAAAAAAGTAACAAGAAGCAACAAGAAACCAACAACAAAGTAACAAAAAGTAACAAGAAAGCAACAAAAAAGTAATAAGAAGATACAAAGAACAAAAAACAAGAAGCAATAAGAACCAACAAAAAGAAACAAAGAAGAAATAAGAAGGAATAAAAAAGCAATAAAAGCTTAACATCAGTAAAAAAACAACAATAATACTTAAAAAAATTCACAAAAAAATTTAAAACTTCTATTAATAAAAATAATTGTGAATTACATAAATTCAAAATTAATGTATTAAAAACCAAAATGAATTACAAAAAAAATATATATATAAACAACACTAATAATTTCCTTCTGATCTTTCCAGTCTGCTCTGACTCACTAACAATTTCACCATGCAGCTTTCTCATACCGTGCCGGTATAATGATAATGCAAGTCTTGATCTATAAACCTCAACATCAAATTTTTTGGGAATCGCCGTGCCCTGAGTAAACAATTCATCAAATACACAAATAAAAGCTCCACAATCACTGAAAATATTAAAAATATTAAATTAATAAAAAAAGAAACAAAAAAATAATAAAATTAAAAAAATTTTACGCAGTTTCCTGAACAGGCAAATTAGAAACAACTTCAACGTGCAAATGTGTTTTATGATCAGAACCAACTCCCATCTCTTTAAAAAAAATTAATAGCATCACACTGTAACCCTTAACAACTTCAGCAGCATAGCCATGAGTATCCTTTAAAGAATTATATACATAAACAGACCAATCCTTAATGCTCAACCTTAAAAGAATCTAATGCTCTTAAGAACTAATATGAACAGGGAATAAAATATGCTCAACATCAACCCAAGGCTTTGGCAACAACATCACTTCTCCTAATATATACTCAGTCGCAGTATGATCAAAAGAAAATGTAATACTATTTTTTATAAACTGAGTATAACCATTCTGCAAACTTTCATCAAATAATGCATATGTTGTTGTAAAATTAACAGTGCAACTTCCAGAAAATTTGCCCCATTTTCTAAAATAATAAAAAATAACATCAAGATGCTGCAAAAAAAGAAACAGTAAGATAAAAAAATAATAAATAAAGAAAATAAATAAAAAAATAAGAAACATACAAAACAACTGATGAGCTCCCCAACATAAAACAAGGTATGAAACCATATTTTCGAAGAAATTACAGTAACATTAAAGTTGAATCCAGGTTTCATAACCTCATATTGTTCAGAATACTTCAAAGTAGACCTAAAAAGAAAAAAAAAATATATTAAAAAATAGATAATCTATGAAAAATCAAATATATAAAAAATACAAATAAAATAGTTACTTTTTCCGCTTATAAGCTCCATCGTCAATTCATTTGTTAAAAACAGAAAGCTCTTCAAAATCA
Source organism: Macaranga tanarius (assembly GCA_949673435.1). Lineage (NCBI taxonomy): Eukaryota > Viridiplantae > Streptophyta > Magnoliopsida > Malpighiales > Euphorbiaceae > Macaranga > Macaranga tanarius. The sequence goes on along the minus strand of CATIWO010047663.1, from coordinate 2,407 downwards.
GGAGCACTATTAACTCAATCATCAAAAGGCCAAGGATTATAACCAGACTGGCCAATATCCTTTAAGCCTTCTTCTGAATCAAACTCCTTAATAAATGGAGATTTAACAAGCACACTAGGCTTAACAACCCTCATTGCATCCAAACTTTCAGGAGTTTCAACAATTCAGGTTCAACATATGAAACTACCGCTCCCTCTGAATTTTCAGATGCATTAATAGGTTCAGGTGTAGCTCTCTATATAAATAAAATATAAATTAAATAAGAAACAAAGAAAGAAGAAAAAAATAATAAAAAATGAGAAAAGAAACAAAAATAAAGAAGAAACAAAAAGAAACAACAAAAAATTTACCATTTTCTGTACAAAACTCTTCACAATATTATCAACCTCCTCTAAAAACATATCATCGGATTTAGTATCAAAAAAGTCAGAAGAATTAAAAAGGACACCAATTCCTGAAATATCTTTTTTCTTCTCATCTTCAAAATTTTTCTTTAAATCTTTCTCTTTAACATTTATCTTCAGATCTTCTTTATTTTCCTTCTCCTCTTCTTTATTTTCTTCATATCTTCTTCACTTCTCTTCTATTCTTCTTCACTCCTAATTTCTTCATCAGCATTCTTTCTCTCTTCAACAGCATCCAACAGAACATCGAAATTATCATTTCTATCATCCCTAAATTCCTTATCACTTTTATTTTCAGAAACAACTTCATCATTTTTCTGATCCTCTTCATCTTTATAAATATTGGAAAATTTATGTTCAAAAATTGTATCTAACTTCCTTTCTAAAATAGAAAATTTCTCATCTATCTTCCCTTCTAAAATAGAAAATTTTCACTCAACATAAATTCTCAAAGAAGAAATTTCTACATTAAATCTCTTTTCTAAGTCTTCAATTTTCTTTTCCAAATTACTATCCCTATCACCAACAGCATGACCAATGCTTGATGGCTCTTTCTCACCAACAGATTTCACTTTCTTAAGCTTTCGGGAGATAGGTGACTCGAAATCATCTCCACTATCCACTTTTTCATCATGGACAGCAGATACATTGGGTTTTCCAACCTTAGGCTTCTCAAAAAACCCATTCAAATGCAAAGACTCCTCTTCAGCAGCAGTTGGTATAATATTACTTAATTTTAACTATCAAAACAACAAATAACAACAATAAGCAACAAAAAAGTAACAAAAAATAATAAAAATCTGAAAAAATAAGAAAAAAAGGAATTACATGAGAAGGAGATAAATTTAAAATCTTTTAATTCAGCTTCTCGAAATTCAACACATAAGAATCTTCCTAGTTCAACATACAAGGAACCAAACAGCCATCATGAACAGTAAGCATACCGTCATAATAACCGCAGCATTCGTAAAACCAAACTTGGAAAGCCAAAAACACAATAAAAATAATATTCCAATCCTTTCTTTTTAACCCCAATCAACTTTTCCCTTAAAAAATCTAAAGTAAAATTAAAAGTATATATTTCCCAAGGATACTCATTATACAATCCAGCATCAACAACATCAAAAAATTCTTTATCAACAAACTTATCATTAGGACCAAAAAATAAAAAATTACTAACAAAGTAAAGAACAACCAACTTCAATGTATCCTCATCACAATCAAAATCTACAGAAAGAAAACGGTCTTCAATATCACTTTTATTAACTTTTGAAGAACCATTAAAAAACTTATCAACTAACTTATTTTTCAAAAATTTTCCAATCTTCTTTCTCTCAAAATCATCAACACATTTTAGCCCCGTCATAACAGTAAATTCACCAATAGAATACCTTAAACGAAAATCAGAAATGTCAAACCAAATTTCATCAGATTTAGGTTAACATACTTCCCTTGAAAGCAAACAGTGAAGAACCTGAGGCTGTACTTTAATATCCTTCATATCCAAAAAAGAATCAAAATAACTTTTATTGAACAATTCAAATTGCCTATTAGTCACCTTCTCCTTCAAATATAAAAATACATTATCATTCACACAACAAGAAACCCTACTCATAAAACGCTCACTTGGCTTAATATAATACTCTCATTCCTGAAATAAATAATGACAATTATATTAAAAAATTAAAACAAGCAACAAAAAGAAACAATATGCAACACACAGAAATAAAAAAGAAACAAGAAGAAATAAAAAAAGCAACAAAAAGAAATAACATGCATGCAACATACAGAAATAAAAAAGAAATAAGAAGAAACAAAAAAGCAACAAAAAGAAACAACATGCAACACACAGAAATAAAAAAGAAATAAGAAGAAACAAAAAAACAACAAAAAAAAATAAGAAGAAATAAAAAAAGTAATAAAAAGAAACAAGTAGAAACGAAAAAGTAACAAGAAAAAATAAAAAAGTAACAAAAGAAACAAGAATAAACAAAAAAGCAACA
>CATIWO010047634.1:0-23112 GCA_949673435.1 Macaranga tanarius | reverse complement strand
ATATTTCTATTTTTCTTTAAATATTTTTGAAGTACTAAAAAAATAAAAAATTATTTTGCTTGAATGAAATAGATTGACATAATTTTGACTTAAAATCTGTAATTTTAAGGCTTGCATATCACTGAGAGGGATTTTTTTACGAAAATGAGAATGATAAAAAAAATAAAAAGATATTTTTGAAAATAATAATAATGAGTGTGTTATTCATTTAGAAATATAGATATAAAAGTTGTAGAATTCATTTAGAAATTTCAAATATTTTGTTAGAATTCAATCTAGTTATTATTAGAGAATGAAGGTGGGAACAAATCTCACATTGAAAAGAAAAAAAAGAAATGAAAGAGAGACGCACCAACGAAATGGGGTCATTTTGGTGGAACGCAAGTCCATTGTGAATCTTAATTCATGTTCTGGAGGCCATCAAATTCATAAATTTAAGGGATTTTTACAAAAATAAACTAAAAATGGAAAAACATTTCAAAAATATGATTGCCTTTTTTTTTCAAAACTAAAATTTTTTTACAAAAAAAATTTAAAAATACAATGTTTTTCAAATATAACAGTAAATAAAAAGGAAGAAAATACAAATACCAAATTAAGAATCCAAATATAAAATAAGTATCAGTTTCCTATCTTATCCACACCACTAGTAGAAAACAACTACCAATTTCTCTTTAATCAAAACAATAAAAATTGAGCATCACTTTTAATTTTCTTCTACATATTTTCTTTTTTCTTTTATTTTATTTTCCACTAAAGAGACAACAAATCTAAAAGTGTTGATGATTCCAATTGAGCTTTTTTTCTTTTTTAGCTCAAAACTAATTGCTAAGCTAAAAATTAAGTTTAAAATTTAACATATCCACACATGATATGTAGCACCCTCCAGGTACCACATACAAGTGTTCTAATAATATATAACAACACGTGGCACAAATATTTTTTTTTATATAATAAGAGAATATACATTTATACCAAAACTCTTGTTTATACATATTGTACTTTAGTGTACATATATATTTTGTTATCAAAATAAATACGTTGCTTAAAAATAAAGTGCTTGAATGCAATAATGATGATGATCATGAGGATGGAGATGTCGACACCAAGCCTGCCTGGCACCCACTTGAGCTCACATAGAACAAACTTCAAGATTAATAACCTGAAAAACCACAATTGCAAAGGAATGAGCTTACGACTCAATAAGTAATTATTAAAACAAGATTACAAATAGTTCATCTCAAGAACTAGTTAGGAACAGTAAGAAAAATACATCAGAATTTTCAACACGGCCGTGTTTCCTGGCCGTGTTCCTAATAGAACAGTATACACAATTATACACGCCCATATATAATTTACTTACAGTCGATACACGGCCTTAGACACGCCCGTGTATATACCTGTGTATATAGCAGTGGAAACAATTAAAGATACTCATATGAACACGACCACGGGATACGCCTGTGTATCCACCCGTGTTCGCTACTGCCAATTTTTGTTCAATTATACACGGCCATGTTCAAAATTAATCAAGTCGTGTTAAAATACACGGTTTGAGACACGCCCGTGTCTCAGCTCGTGTTGCTCATCTGCACATTATTTCTAGCATTTAATCAAGCAAATCTACATTAAATTCATAACACCAACAATCCTGAACATCAAGTATGGCCAGCATAATTATTACACCCAATCGTACATCAAATTCACATTTAACATAATATAAACAACCATAATGCATGAATGTGTGATTATGTTTCTCACTTTCCCTTTCTTTTCTTTCTTTTCTCTTTCATATACTCGTGGCCCATTCTCGAGATCTTTTTCAATCTCAAATCTCACACATAAGCGCATCAACCAGAATGGCCTCTTTTCTTTATTTTCTTTTTCATAATCTGTGGCCCATTCTCGAGATCTTTTTCAATCTCCCATCTTACAAATATATGCGCATAACAGAATGGCCACATCTGAGACTCTCTACCCCTTTCAGTCTCATATCGTGGAGCTTATTCTCCATCCACATTTTTTCCTCTCATTATGCAATGTTATGCAATATGCATGTTGTTTAACATTCTCACAATCATATCATGGTTTCACCACCTCAAGTGGTTTTCATAACTCAACATATAAGTATCATACTCATTCATTTACATATATCACACATTCATTCTCTTTCCCTCTATTATATTTAACATTTATACACATTCATACAACAAGCATAATCAATCAAGCAATTATAGTTATAAAAGAAGTACTATAAGTAAGCATTGAATTAACAATTACTTACCTCAAGCCTTCAACTCCTTTAAAAATAAGCTTCCCTAGTGATTAGAATCTCCAACATCCTTATCAAGCCTACATACAATTCATATATCAATTCACAAGGCAAACATGCCATTTGCACTTAACTCAACAAAATGCTACTAGGGACAACTCTATACTCAAGGTTCAACCCATTCAAATAATTCACACACACATCTAAAAATTATGAAAATATTATTGAACCTAGACCTATGAGTCTACTTCAAATTCCAACTGAAATCACTTGATTTAGATGTGTGTGGAATTAATTATGGACTTTTGATGTAACTAGGGTAAAACAGAGAAAACAAGTGATAGGTTGAGCAAGAAAATGTTGGGCCAGATTAAACAATCTTAAGTAAAATAAAACCTCTGGTACAAAACATAAAAGTTGTAAAAGACACTCTGAAGTTTCCAGAACATCTGACCTTGCCTAATTTGGAGTTCTATAACTCCAGTTATATCAAAACTACTGAGGCTAAAATTTTCAGGTTATACACGGCCGTGTATAGTTTGTACATGGCCGTGTCTGAGTCCGCTGCTATAGGCAGTTTCAATACCCTAAGTTCAAAATGCCACCATATATTGTAGACTCATCCTAAAATTGCCAAATTTATACAGACATAATATCTATGAGTCTAATTTCATTTCCAACTGAAATTATATAACTTTCACATGTATAGAATTAATTATGGATTTTACAATCCAATTGGTCAAAACAGAGCATCACTATGAGTACTAAAATGTTCATATGTTTTAGACAACCTAAACGGCAGAATTTTGCTTTCCTCAGAACATAAGAGTTGTAGTAGACTCTCTAAGGTTTTCAGAACACTAAAGATTACTCAAATCAGATGTCTGAAACTCAAGATATAATCAAAATAAGGTGACTAATGCATATGAAAAAACAGACCCGAAATTCAACATCAAAACCTAACCTTAAATAAACCAAATTAAATACAAGACTTACCAAATTGAAGCTCCCAATAGCTCATAGATCTTCTTAAGCTCTCAAAAAATGATGCTAGTTGAGTAGAGATTTATCCAATCTCTTAAAGCTCCCAATTTTCTTCTCTTCTTCTTCTTTTCCTTTTTCTCTACACACCCATGTATATACATATCCACACACACACACCTACATAAATATATATATACTCACTTATACTCTCCTCCAATTAAAATACAACATTTGCCTCTCCAAAGTCTCCCTTCATAAATGCTAATTTATCAAATAAATGTCCATAATAATAATATCTTGTATTTAAGTGATAATTATAACCAAATATCAAAACCCTCTCTACACACCCTTAATGCCTTTGGAAAATTACTCAATACTCCACAACTTCCACTTGTGACAATTGACTCTAACCCTTTCTTAATAAATATACCCTTCTCTACCAAAAGTACATATTCACACTTAAATAAAATTTATAATACCATTCCACATATCAAGAAAATAATATATAAACAGTAGTTTCCAAACTACGGTTGTTACAGATGGATCTATTAAGCTTGCATACTTTTGAGCTTTCTTTGGATTCAAAACCCTTAGGTTGCTCCATGAAAATGTCTTCCTCAACATAATTGTTAAGGAAGGCGATCTTGACATTCATTTGCCAAACCTCATAATCATAGTGTATGGCAATAGCAAGAAGAATTCGAATGGATTTAAGCATGGCTACTGGTGAGAAGGTCTCCTCATAGTCAACCCCTTACCTTTAACGAAACCCTTTCGCTACAAGCCTAGCTTTATAGGTCTCTACCTTTTCGTCTGCATCAATCTTTCTTTTGAAGATCCATTTACACTCAATAGGTACAATACCCTCAGGAGGATCAACAAGTATCTAGACTTGGTTTGCATACATGGAATCAATTTTAGTTCTCATTGCCTCAAGCCATCTTGAAGAATCTTTAGCACATAAAGCTTCTTTATATATAGTAGGATCATCAACATGAATGCTTTCTTTATGAACATGTAACTCTTGCATATCATGGAGAAAATAATATCTCTCCAGATGATGAGATACCCTACTAGACCTTTTTAGGAGTTGGTATGATGATACCTATTAGAATAGGCTCTTGGGGTTGACCAATATCCATTTGATCAATTTGTTGGGCTTCATTATATAATTCTTCATCTAACATTATCTTCCTTCCTATACCACCTTCTTTAAGAAACTCTTTCTCAAGAAATATGACATCTCTACTTACAATAACTTATTCAGTAGAAAGATAAAAGCAATATCTTAAACTATCTTTAGGATATCCAACAAACCTTTCTTTAATCGATTTTCCATCCAAATTGTCCGATTTTAGCCTTTTGATAAAGGTCAGACATCCCCAAGTCTTAACATGCTTAAGACTTGCTGCCCTACCATACCATATCTCATATGGTATAGTAGAAACGGATTTGGATGAAACACGATTAAGGATATAGGAGGTTGTATGAAGTGCATAACCCTAAAGTCAAATAGGAAGATTGGTGTAGCTCATCATCGAATGTACCATATCTAATAAGCTATATTTCACCTCTCGGATACACTATTTAATTGAGGTGTTCCAAGCGGTGTGAGTTGTGATGCAATGCCATGTTCCTTGAGGAACTTAATGAACATGGTACTCAAGTATTCACCTCCTCAATCCGATCTTAGAGTTTTAATACTTTTTTCGATTTGGTTCCCTACTTGGGCCTTGAACTCCTTAAATTTTTCAAAGGATTCACTTTTGTTTTTCATAAGAAACAAATGCTCATACCTTGATAGATCATGTATAAAGGTTATAAAGTAGTAGAAACTACCTCTAGCTATTTCATTAAATAGTCCATATACATCACTATGTATGATCTCTGACACATTTATTGGCTCTTGCCATTTGTACAATAAATGGTAATCTAGTCATCTTGCTTTGAAGACAAGCCTCACAAGTTGGATCGGACGCATATTCAAAATTGCTTAAGATTCCTATCTTTCTTAATTTCATGATCATATCCTCTGCAATATTATATAATCTTAAGTGCCATAAATATTTAGAGTTAGAGGCATTTTCAATTAGCAAAGTATTCATAATATTTTAAAGTTTATTGGACATATTATCAATATAATATAAACCATGTGTTAAATAACCCATGCCTACCAATTTATTTTCAAAATAAATTTCACATACATCTCTACCAAAATGGAATTCATAACCCTTACTAGTTAAACTAAAGATATATATAATATTCTTATAGGTATGAGGTATATATAATATATCCTCCAATAACAAAACATGATTATATAATTAAATAAAGGTAGATCCTATAGCTTTGGCCACAACACTTACTCCATCTCCAAACTTTAAGGTCACTTTATTAGGCCTCAATCTTCTCTTATTTACTAGATTCTGTAAGGATGAATAAATGTGAGAACTTACACCGGTATCCAATACACATGCATTAGATGAGCTCTTAGAGCATTTAGAAGTAAATAAATTGAAGAAAGTCTCATATTCTCCATCCTTGCCCTAACCTGTTATTTTGAGAGACTCAAGGAACTCAGGATAATTTCTCTTCCAATGTCCTTCACCTCTGCAATGGAAGTACTTTCCCTTGCTTTTGTCATCTTTCACTTTGGCCTTCCCTTTATTCTTGGCTATTCCTTCTGTAACCTTGATAACACTTGTCTTAGCTTTCTTTTTCTTATTGCTCTTCTTCTTAGTCCTGCTAGAAGAAGCAATAAGAGTAACCTTCTTCCCATTGCTTCCTTGAACGGCCTTTTAGGCCATTACAAGCATATTCATTAGCTCTACAAGAGTACACTCTATCTCATTCATATGGAAGTTTGTAATGGTTTGCCCAAAAGATTCAGGAAGGGATTAAAGGATCAAACCCACTTGGAGATAGAAGTCCATAGTGAAATTTAGACTCTCTAGCTCCTCTATCAATCTAATAATAGAGTTCACATGGGCTCCTACTTCCTCTCCCTTCTTCATCTTAGCACGGAATAACCACTTTGATATCTCATATCTAGCAGTCTTACTATACTAACCAAATAACTCTTGTAGGTGAAGTAGGATTTCCCTTGCATTAGTATACTTCTCATGTTATCGATGGATTTTAGTGCTCATAGAAGCCCACATTATGCAATGTTCTTGCATGTCATCATCCTTCCATTTTTCAAAAGTGTCATGCTCCTCTTGAGAAGCATTTTTGGGAAGGGGTTCGGGAAGGTTCTATTCTAATACATATAGTATCTTTTTGGAAGCAAAAATAACTTTTAGATTTCTTAGCCAATCAATAAAGTTTGGCCCCGTGAGCCTATTGTTGTTGAGTATGATGGAGAGTGGGTTTAATGGTCTCATATTATCAAATTCTGTAAAAGGTAATAAAATTGATTAATTGTATGTCATTGTGATCACCATTAGATTTAGTTTTTAATCATAATGGCCTCCCACTAACTTGGTGAATCCTATACTCTTAAAGAAGAAAACGGAAATCCCTTATTGGATAGATTTCTAGTGGGTGATAGAGTTCTTAATGAACTACTAATATCCCTCAGGTATGCCTAATTGCCATTCTTAGAACATTAGCATTCAATAAGTGAACGACTCTTGTTCATCACATCTCATGTAAGGTTCCATCAATCTGGCTACTAATGTTACGGGCCTCAGGTATACCTAATTGTCATTCTTAGCCTTTGGCATTAGTTAGGTCCATACCATTGGATCAGTGAAATGTATGGATTTGAACATTATAAACCTCAGGTACTCCTATTTGCCATTCTTGGCCCATAGTGTATCCATACACCCATAATATTTCATGTTTAATAATAACACTATATGAATCTCTTGGGCCTTATGTAAATCCCTATATATCCATAACTGATGCACATAAGCCCAAAACTATGTAAGTTATTGCTCCAATGGAGAGCCTAGACCTAAATTTAATTTGGAAATTTTTTGGGTCTTTAATTAAGGTCTTACTTTGTACATTAATCGGTTTACAATATACATATCTCATATATACATTGCATACTATCCATTCACAATATACATATCTCATACATATATTGCATAACATCCATCATCCATCTATATACATATCACATACATATCATATATATACATTGCACATGTAAAATGGATGCACAAAAAAGAAGTGATCATGGTTGTTATGAATACTAGAATCTCATTTAGCTCAAGAACACATCACAAGACTCTTACATGACCAAAAATATACATCAATGGATAATATTTTAAAACATCAAACAACATATATAAAACATCACAAGCCAAGAGTCTTATAATCTAAGAGTTTAGTAACACTTATAAACTTCTAAAGTGTGTAGCACGCTTGACTAACTTTAGGTTGTTGTGATCAACAAGCTCCAAGCTCTAAGCTCCCCAAATGTGAAGCCTCTAACTTAAAACACACAAGTTGCTTTAATGAGATTTCAAGAATGGTGGAGAACCATCGACAAGCCCCTCTTTAAGAAGATGATCCAAGGCACTTACTAGAACTCCTTCAAGCTTGAATGTGTAGGACTTGTTACAACCTCCAATGGATATAAATAGACAAAGAGGATGTTGTACAACTCTTATACAACCTTGAACCTAACTTATGATGGCTATGGTATAACATGCAAACACAATACTTGTATTTTTCTTTATCACTCTCTATACAAGATAAAAATTGAAGAAGAAGAAGAATACTCAACTCTTGAGAGCTATTTTCTTTTGATATCTATTTTGTGTGTTGTAGAGAATGAGCACTTATGCATTAGTTAGTTGTCTCTATAAAACCCATTAACTTAAAAATATGCATATAACAATAGCTTGAGTGTCTTACACTCAAACTATATGCATATGTGAGCTTGAGTGTCTCACACTTAAGCTACATGCATGTGTACCTTTGAGTGTCTTACACTCTAACTATATGCATGTATAGCTTTTTGCTTAAGTGGCCTTGCCTTTTTAAATAAGTGGGATTAGTTTGGTTACAAGTATAACCTTAGCCTTTGACTTCATTAACTCTTAATGAGTTGGGCTAAGGTCTTGGGCTTGTTTAACTTTTAAATAAGGCCCATGTATATATACCAAACTAATTAAGACAACTCTTGGACTTATTTAACTCTTAAATAAAGCCTAAATTTTATCTATCACATTTAATCCTTATGGTCCATCTCATGGGCCCATATCCATGCTACAATTAGAGGTAAATATCAATTTAGTCCTTGAATTTAATATCACATATTCAATTAAGTCCAAATTAATATTTAATGAATCATAATTAAGCCTAGCCTTTGAATTTAGATTTCAAGATATGCTAGATCCCCGCACATGTACAAATTCAATTCAATTAATTAAACTCTTTAATTAATAATTAAATTAATAATTATCATCATTGGTGCAACTTTTATATGTGTGACTTACTAGGTTCAAGTCTAATTGGCAATATAAAATAATATTAACACTTAATATTATAGAAACACCTTTCCATGCTAAATGTAAAAATCTCAATTAATCACATTTAGTTCCTATAAGTTGTGAGTGACCCTTAGCATAGATGTCACGACTATCCAATTAAAAATGAATGCTTTCTATAGATTTGCAAGAACCATAGAATATAATTACCGTGAACTAAATGTCCTTCATTACAAGATCCCGATATCAGCTAAAGTCACAGTTTAGTCAAACTCTAATTGCCTCAATTATATGATCTCATCTTCAGTTCAATTCTCGATAAAATATGACTACTACTAGAAACTCTTTTTTAGCACTGAAACTCTTTTGGATAAGTCGAGTTTGACCTGACCAAGTACTTATTCATCAAGAATAACTTAGATAGCATAGGATCTTATCCTGGTTCACTCCAGATAACGAATTCCATCTTGGTCGATCACTCATCCCTACATATAACTGACTAGAGCCACCACACACCATATACCCATACATGGCTAGCACAAGTATGTAAGCGGTAACAAACTCTAACCAACCATATATAGATGACCGTGTCGCCTTAGGTTAAAGGACTATATGCACCATTATATCCAAGATTGTGATTATTGACAAAATTGAATTTCCATGCAACTATAAATCTTATACCACAGTTCGATCCACCTATCATATGAGTATTTATATGTCTATTCTGATATCTCATATCAAGTAGCATGAGACTCACTACCTCCTACTATTGATATCACGTATCGATCAAGAAAAATAGACAGATGTGATAGTCTAGGGATTAATACTACCCTTATATTAATCCAATGACTATAAATATTTATAGTATATATACTAAATGAGTTTGTCACTCATATTATTAATTCTTAATAATAAACTCATTCAGCATAATACTAAAGGGTAAATATTCAAATAAACAAACACTTTATTTAAATGAATATTTTATTGCCATAAGGATAAAAATATAATGTCATCATACAAGAATGACACTATGACATATCTATACTAATAATTCAAATATGCAAGTTGATTCAAGTAAACTGAACAATAATCATAACCACTTTAAATAAGCAAGTTTAATTTTACTTGCCAAACAAAAGTTACAATAAAATAGAACCAAGTTTATATATCTTGGTTTTAATAGAATATGGATTGATATTATCAACACATCAATTTAGTACAATCTAAAGAAGTATAATTCATGTAACCAAGTTTATATATCTTGGCAATAGAAATAATAAATTGATGCATCTAACACATCAATTCAATATATAAAAAAAAAATAAGTCAATTCACTGAAATAGCAGTTTAGGTTTGTTGTATTGTTTTTGATTCTTGCTTTCCACCTATAGGCTGCCACCATCTGCATTTTTTTATCTTTTAAGTTTTCCATCATTGGCATTACTGATGGATGCATTTCTCTTAGTTGAATGACCATATTTTGTATTGTTAGGTATGTGTAAACACCATAGCCTACAGATGGTTGCGAAGAAAATCTTAGTGGCTTCCAAGGCTTAAATTGTTAAGTATATACACTTGGCTGAGTTGCATGAGCATTGGCTAGTTTTAGCTTTCTTGAATAAGAAATTAAGAAATGTGAATTATCTCTATAACTATTTACCATTGGAATTGATGTAATTACTGTAGATTCCTGAAAGGCAAAAATTAGCTTTAGTTTTACTAATATAAAGAGCAACCAGTTTGAAAATAATTACTTTTGCTAGCATCAACAAGCATATGATTGACTAAAATATCAATATGAGCATGCTTTGATTTTCTAGCCATAACCTAAATATGTACATTAATTAACATTAACAAACATGACAAGATTACATTACACATCATATTACATCCAAGCAACATATCAATATACACAAGAAGCAAATTATACTTACTTTCGATTTATATGGTCTTGATTAATGACTGATGGCATCTGTGAAATTCAAATTCATCTTTAGTGGTAGCTCTTGCGGTCCTTTACCATGAGTATTTTGTGGAATTGAGCTAGGCTCTATATGTGGTGCATCATGTATGGCCTGAAATAAAGAATAGCAATAAAAAGATAAGTGTAAAGAGCAAACTTACTTATAGAGTAACCATGCTACCATATTAGCAGCAACTAGAATGTCAGTCACTTATATAACAACTTTAGAAAGCTTTAATTTCTTACCCACAACCTGCAATTATACCTCAATTAGTAATTTACATCAACATATTAATAAATTTTTAAGAAGAAAAATATACTTACTTTCAATTTTTATGGTCTCGATTGATGACCGATGCCATATGCGACATTCAGATTCATCTTTGGTTGTAGCTCTTGTGATCTTTCACTATGACTACCTTCTATAATTAAGCTAGCTTGTATACAATTAGGCATAAGTATATATATATATATATATAATAAGCTAGCAGGACTACATTAATTAAACTTAAATTACCAATTTATATTAACATAGAATGAAATCAGAAATATACAAAATAAGTATGAAATAAAAATTATTTTATACAATATAAGCAAGTAGGAACTCACTTTCAATTTCTTTGGCCCTGATGTTGAATTGTTGTTTTTTTCACTAAAATTAATTGAAGTGGCTGGATTATTTGACCTTTATAACATAAGTATCTGAAAGGGCCCTAAAGGGGAGTGAATAGGGCTAATTAAAATTTTTCGTAAGATTGAAAATAAATTTGAGAAGGCTATGAAAAATAAACAACAAAGATTAAGATGAAAGAAAACAAGAACACAAACACAAGGCATAAATGATTTAAGGAGTTCAGATTTTCAAACAATCCTACATCTCCACGTAACTTATCCCTAAGATAGGATTTTGAAATACCACACCAATCTATTAACAAGATTGATTATAACCAAAGAGTTTTTCAAGGCTCAACTAAAAATCTTACAACAATTGAGTTTTTCTTGGCTCAACTCAATTCAAAAATCAATACCCAAATATTTTAATGGCAAATACTTAAACTAACATAAGAACTATACCTCACTTCCCTTAATCTTTCACCCAAGAATTTACAAGAAGAGAGATCCTAGTTCTAATCACAAACCTAACTCTTAAAGGTTTAATACAAATAAAAAAAGAACAAAGAGCTAGATGATTTCTTAAGAACAATAATGCTTCAAACAACTCTTGTAATCTTTTGTGTAATGTTGTAACCTTCAAATGATGTTGCAAGCTATGTATTTATAGTTGAACATCAAAAACTAGCTGTTAGAAACCATTGACATTGTCCCAACCATCTTCAACCTTCATTAAATGAGTTTTTCAACTTTTTGTAGAGAAAAAGCACCTCATGATCGTGACTCACCCTTCATGATTGTGAAGGTTAAAAATATAGCCGTTGAAGCTTAAAATTCGATCGTTGGTGCAGGAATGTGCTGCTCACGATCATGACCTTGACTCTCATGACCGTGAGGGGTGCAGGAATTTTTACACAGTGAAGCTCATTTGTCACTTAAATGGCTAGCCTTGCTCACGATCATGACCAACATGCTCACGATCGTGAGCCTTATTTTCCACTTGCAAACTTGAATAAAATGTCTTTAAATCATCCACAAGTGTTATAGATCATTTGGAGGCTACATAATGAGTCTTGAGGACTTCTATAGAGTTGCAAATCACCATTTATAGCTTGCATCATCAAAGCTACTTATCTATCTAATAATCACACTTAAACATAAACATTAGTAATATCAAAATTGGTTGTCAAGGTCAAAAGAAGGATAGATTGACTTATGATCATGCAAATGTCCAACAATCTCCCCCTTTTTGACTTTGACAAACAATTTTGAATGATAGAGATAAAAATTTAAAAAGAGCAAGTGTGTGTGATTATAGATTACTCCCCCTCAATCATGCATAAGGGATTTGATTTTCTCCCCCTCAATATATATTAGGGAGTAATTAAAAATCATGATAAAAGTGTTATGATTTCATTTTGTTATATGAAGTGTATATGCAAAGTATATTAAAGGTGCAAAAACATGTGATAGATATATGCATATCATATACTGAACATATATTGAAAATATATAAAATATATACAAAAATGAAATATAGACATAGTATGTGCTAAGGCATGTACTAAGTATATACCAAAAGTATACAAATCATATACCAAACATAAACTGAAAATATACGAATCATAAAAAAAATTAAAAATAAATGACAATCATCATTCAAAATTTTTTAAATTTTTTCTCCCCCTTTATCAAAGAATAAAAGGAGGGGAAAATAAAATTTCATAGATAAAGGAAAAAGTACAAAATGTAGCCCATGTGATCCTTAAATTGACAATGTAAAGGAAGAAAATATAAAGATTAAAAACTAATGCAATGCAAAATAAGAAAAACTAAGGATGATCATCTCTATGTCCTTAGCTTCCTTAATCTTGTGGAGGAGGATAAGAGAATGGAGCATATTGGCAAGCATAGCCTTGTCTCTCATAAAGGTAGTGGACATCATATTGAAGATGATTAATGTGAGAGTCAACTTGATCAAATCTCCTATTAACTTGAGATTCAAGATGAGCAAAGCGAGAGTTGAAATTGGATTCCATTAAGGATATCCTATCAAAGAGTTGACCAAACTATTGAGGTTCATCATCAATTGATTGAGCTCCCCTTGAGGATCCTTCACCGCTAGTTCTCTTCCTTTGAGGCATAGGAGGAGCTTGGGGCATAGGAATATCTCATTTTTCTTGTTGAGCTTGAAATTGATCAATATCTTTAAAGTATTGCTCAAGCTCTTCATCCCTATCTTGTTCAACTTATTCATCCTTCCAATACCACATATTGTTGATCCTTTTGAATTGCTTGTAATTCTTGATGAAGGAGTTATCAAAAAGAGTAGAGGGAATGGAATCAAGATTAGAGGTATTCACCCTAAAATATTAAGCAAGTTTGATGATAAAACCTCCAATACAAAGGTTGCCGGAAACACTATCACTAAGCAATCAAAGCCTCCATTGAAATAACCTCACCATTTTAATGTCTTTTCCCATCAACCATGTAATAAAGAAGATAGAGATCATCAAAAGAAATAGTCTCATGGCTTAGCCCTCTTACATTGATTGAATAGGCTAGAAATCTTTAGATATACCAAAGGGATTTTGATTGAAAGGATGAAGATTTTGTGTGACCCGTAATAAAGTTTGAAGAGTTTGGTTTACAATGAGTTACCCAAAAGTTATTAGGAGACCAATGTGGGTTTACTTGTATAACACCTCCCCTTGTGAACCTAAAGATGGTATCAAAATCTTGAGAAGTCAAAAATCTCTCCCTTCTACCCACCCTAAACCTCATACTATATAGTGGATTTTGGTCATTAAAATGGAGAGTTCTAAGGCAAAAGGTGGAAAGAAACTCAACAATAAGTTGGGGATAGGTAAGAAGAATATCAAAAGCAAGATTTAGTAGTCCTACCTTTTCAAGCAAAGTGGTAACTTCATTAAAGATTCCAAGCTCTTCAAGTGCCACTTTTGACATGTATTTTGAAGGAATAAGAGTTATTTAAGAGAACTCATTAGCTCTTGCTCTAATTTGAGCTTAAGTATAAGAAATGGGTCGAGTTTTCTTTGGTTAGTCTTTAGTGGCTCTTCTAGGAGTAGATGAAGAAGAAGGGGCTTCTTGCCTTGAACTCCTTTTAGGAGCCATGGAGATGAGAAGATATAAGAAAGAATGCAAAGAAAACTTGAATGTAGTAGATGAAAAGAATTCTTTTGAAAAAAAGAGAGAGTTTGATTGAAGGTGTGATCAAAAAAAGAAGAAAATGAATAGTTTATATAAATAAAATTGATGAAAAATGACCATTGGATCATAAAAAATCAATGGTTGGATGAATAGAGCCATTCGTGCCTTGAAAAATTCAAAAAAGGTTAATAAGTATGCAAGAAACGACTAGTTTTTTGAACCAGCCCGCTGCTTATGGTCCGCTCACGACCGTGAGCGGTTCAGCTGCTTGCAAAGCTTGTGTCTTACAAGCTGCTCACGACCATGATGAAGAAGCCATTTGGTCTCTCTGCTTCAGGCGTGTTACAGATTCGTCCGAAAAGATGTTGCAATTTAGTCATTTTAGATTAAATTGATAGATTTAAAAACTTTCAACAAAGGATTATTTTTAAATAAATATGCAAGAATATTTTATCATGCAAATGTCAAGGATCTTAATAGACTAATAATTATTTTTGCTATTTAAATAATTTATCAATTGAATTTAATTTTTAATGATTAATTATTAATTAGTATAAACACAAAATTAACAAGACAAATTAATTTAAACTAGAACCATATAATATACCAAGCTCTTGCTTAATGAAGTTTGAACGTTCCTCATTAAGTGGTTTGGTGAAAATGTCAGCCACTTGGTTTATAGTTTCCATAAATTCAAGAATAATATCACCACATTGAACATGATTACATGAAAAATGATGTCTAATATCAATGTGTTTAGTTCTAGAATGTTGAATGAGATTTTTACTAAGGTTGATGGCACTTGTATTGTCACATTTAATTGGAATGTGATCAATATCAATCCCATAATCCGCAAGTCATTATTTTTGCCACAAGATTTGTGAGCAACAACAACTAGCCGCTACATATTCATCTTCGGCAGTGGATAAAGCAACTGATACTTATTTCTTGCTAAACCAAGATACTAGACATTGGCCTAGAAATTGACAAGTTCTAGAGGTGCTTTTTCTATCTAAAAGACTACTGGTAAAATCCGCATCCGAGTAACTAATCAAGTCAAAGGTTGAACTCCTAGGATACCATAGTCCTAAATGCAATATGCCAATAAGATATTTTATGATTCTCTTAATAACATGCAAATGTGATTCTTTTGGATATGTTTAAAATCTAGCACATAAATAAGTAGCAAACATAATATTCGGTCTACTAGCGGTTAAGTAAATAAGGGATCCAATCATACCTCTAAATTTTTTTTCATCAACCAGCTTGCCATTTTCATCCTTAGAGAGTTTGGTGGTGGTGCTCATGGGCGTTTTACTAGTTTTAGCTGCATCCATTCCATACTTCTTGAGGATGTATCTTGTATACTTTGCTTGGTTGATGAAAATCTGATCATCCTTACATTGCTTGATTTGAAATCCAAGGAAGAACTTGAGTTCACCCATCATACTCATTTCAAATTCTCCTTGCATAAGCTTAGAAAATTCCTCACACAAGTAATAATTAGTAGCACCAAATATAATATCGTCAATATAAATTTACACAATCAGCAAGTCATTGTTGGATTTCTTTTTGAAAAGTGTGGTGTCAACTTTTCCTTTAGAGAATCCTTTCTCTAATAAAAAACTGCTCAACCTTTCATACCAAGCTCTAGAAGCTTTTTTTAATCCATACAATGCCTTGGTTAATTTGAAAACATGGTTTCGAAAATCATGATGTTCAAAACCCAGAGGTTGTTCTACATAGACCTCCTCTTGAATATAACCATTTAGAAAATCACTTTTTACATCCATTTGATATAATTTGACATCCATGTAAGAAGCAAATGTAAGCGACATCCTAATGGCCTCTAACCTTGCAATGGGGGTAAATGTTTCATTATAATCAATACCTTTTTCTTGATTATAACCTTTGGCCACTGATCTTACCTTATTCCTAGTAATAACACCTTGTTAATCCAGTTTGTTTCTATAAACCCATTTGGTGCCAATAATAGGATGGTTCTTGGTCTAGAAACTAGGTCCTAAACTTTATTTCTCTCAAATTAATTGAGTTCTTCTTGTATAGCAAGTACCCAATATTCATCTTCCAAAGCTTCACTAGTAGACTTTGGCTCAATTTGAGAGATGAAGGCAATATTAACTAAAGGTTTAAGAGATGATCGAGTTGTTACCCCTTTTGATATGTCACCTAAAATTAGATCCTTAGGATGATCCTTCTTATAGTGCCAATCTTTTGGAAGCTCCATCCTTGGAGAGGATGCTTCTTGAACCTCCTCTCTTGATGCTTCCCCTAGCTCCAATGATTTTGATGCATCATTGTCTTTTAAGTTCATGTCTATGAAGTCATCTACAAAATTATCAACAACAACACATTTTTTATTCAGATCAAGTGGGTTAGATTCATCAAATACAAGATGTATGGACTCTTTAACTACTAGAGTTCTTTTATTAAAGACTCTATAAGCTTTACTAGAGGTGAAATAACCAAGAAAGATTCCTTCATCCGCTTTGGAATTAAATTTCCCAAGATTTTCTTTGGTATTTAATACGAAGCATTTGTATCCAAATACTCTTAGATATAAAATCTTGAGTTTTCTATTGTTCCATAGCTCATAAGAAGTTTTATTTAGAATTGGTCTTTTGAAAACATGATTTGAAATATAACAAGCGGTATTGACGGCTTCCGCCCAAAAGCATAGTGGTAACTTATACTCATGAAGCATGGCTCTAGCCATCTCCACCAAGGTTTTATTCTTCCTCTTAACTACCCCATTTTGTTGAGGTGTTTTAGGGGAAGAATAGTTGTGAAAAATTCCATTTTCATTACAAAAGGAGTTAAAAAATTCATTTTCAAATTCGGTTTTATGATTACTTCTAATAATAGTAATACAAAAACCTTTTTCTTTTTGAACTCTTTTTACAAAACTTTTAAAAGCATTAAAGGCATAATGCATTCCACCTAGAGTAATGAGTTTGAAAATGAAGCTCGTTTGTCACTTGAATGGCTAGCCTTACTCACGATCGTGAGCCTCATTTTCCACTTGCAAACTTGAATAAAATGTCTTCAAATTATCCACAAGTGTTATGGATCATTTAGAGGCTTCACAATGAGTCTTGAGGACTTCCATAGAGTTGCAAATCACCATTTATAACTTGCATCATCAAAGTTACTTATCTATCTAATAATCACACTTAAATATAAACATTAGTAATATCAAATTTGGTTGTCAAGGTCAAAACAAGGGTGGATTGACTTATGATCATGCAAATGTCCAACAGTATCCTTTACAAAATATCCTTGCGATATAATGTTTTTCCCTGCTCCCATCACACACGAAGATTCCTTTGCAAAAGATGATACGTGATTTCCCATTCTAAAAATTACAAAATAAAAATTATAAAAGTAACCAAAAACACCATTACCTAATACACAGTTGCTGCATACATTGTGTAAAGCATTGACAAACACAAAGGAAAAAATAACACTCATAGCATAAAGAAGACATGACAACACATCTAATAATAATAATAAAAAATTGAAACTTTAACATACCTTTAACTTGATTTCAGCTTCAGAATTAAAACGTAAATCAACATCAAGTTTGATTTTAGCTTGAAAATTAAAATGTAAATCAAATGATTTTCCCTCTTCTTAGATCGCTATTAAGGAAGTTCAGCCACCAAAAACGCTACTTTAGAATCCCTATTCGATATAAACAAGATATTATTAGGAGGATACTAGTTCTTTTGATACATAAGTTCAGGGGCATATTTATCTTTTAATTCTTTTTTTATTGTTTAATGCTGATGTGGCTGGTGATGAAGCAATGAGTAGGACCCATATCAGCCCAGTTAGCACTCCGGTGAGGCCATTCTAACCAGAAGTGTTAAATTAGATGTAAATTTTAAAATTCAGCAACTTAATAGAAAAAAATAGTTGAGACACCAAAATAGCAAAAATTAAAAGATTAAGATACTAAAAATGCAACTTTTTCTTAAAAAAATTATCGAGACACCAAAATAGCAAAAATAAAAAAATTAGACAATTTTCCCTTTTTTAATATGCAAGGCGGCTGTTTCTTAAAACAAAGAAAGCACTCGGATTGTCGCACGCTCCAAGCGCGTGACCAAAAATCAAAAATCCTACCTGATGTGATGGCCTCGCCTGTCTGTTAGCGTAGTAGCGCCCTGATGATATAAACCCTCACAAAATCCCTACTTTTTTTCTTTTTCTCCCTTTCTGTCATTTCGTAAAAAAAATTGCGCCTTCGAAACGAATCCTGTCGTTGGTAGCTAGAACTCTGCCCTCCATTTTCAGCAAAATGGAAGGCGCTGCTGATGAAACTGCAAAAGCACTGTCTAATTTATCAGCGGAGGATGCCGCTGAATCTATCAGTAAGAAGTGAGCATTCTACTCAAAATCAAATTACGAATTTGTTTAACTTTAGATATTTCTTATAGTTATATTAATATTAGAATTTGAGATTTTTCAGGGATTTTAAGGTTTTCTTTTTATTATTATTATTTTTGGTTTGGGCAGTGCTCGAAAGAAGGAGGCTAGATTCAAGCAAAAGGAGGAAGAGAGACGTCGCAAGGAGGAGGAGAAGGCTAAACTGGTGCTATTATTATTATTATGATTATTTTTTGGTATCTGGGATATTGTTTTTAGCAATTGGGTAGTACTAATTATTAGGTATAATAGTTTAGATTTTTATGTTTTGAGTTAGCATTGTTAATTTTAGGCTGCATACATTTTTGGGTTTCTATTCATTTTCAGCTATGGCGTTTCATTGCATTGTCTTATACAGAAATGTCCAAATGTATATGTTTTTTTAGGCTGCAGGCAAGACCCAGGTTCAGAAATTGGCAGCAGCTGATGATGAGGATATGGATCCAACGGTACGATCATATTCTTTTTTTGGGCATGGAATTGTTGGATTAATTGTCATTCTTCACCTTTTGATGCTTTTGTTGGTTTTGCTTATGTTGCAGAAGTACTTCGAGAATAGGTTGAAATATCTTGCTTCCCAGAAGGCTGAGGGGAGAAATCCTTATCCTCACAAATTTTTTGTTACAATGTCAATTGATGAGTACACTGCAAAGTATGGTGGCTTAGACAACGGAGAGCATCTTGAGGACGTCACTGTTTCATTGGCTGGTATAGCAAACCAGGAACTTGTTTTCTTATGTGGAATATAATTTTCCAATTTTCCATCATATTTCATCATGTTAAAATCTTTTTTTGCCCTCCTGCAAGGAAGAATCATGAAAAAACGAGCTTCTAGTTCAAAACTCATCTTTTATGATTTGCATGGTGGTGGTGTTAAGGTCCAAGTGATGGCTGATATGAGGTATCTAGTAATTTCCATATGATGGATCCTTAAAACTTTTGTACATGCTTAGTATCTATTTTCTTTTTCATCATTCTAAGATGGACTTGGTCGCAAGATGATATGAACCTTGATAAATTGTTGGCTAGAATGGATTTAAATCACATGATTATTTATCCAAGATTTAAATCACATGATTATTAATCCAAGATTTAAATCACATGATTATTAATCCAAGATTTAAATCATACTCAATAACATAAATAAAGATGATGAAACAACTTCAGACTTCTTTGATATGATTAAGGCAAACATTAGATATATTAAATTTCAAAATCTTGTTAGAACATTCAATTATACTGAAGTATTTAAAATAAAAGAATTAATTCAATAGGTCCTCCAATATTAATCAACTGATCCTTGTCGTTGTTTTGACTTTGAAGATGTGTGCTAATTCCAGCCTTGTCTCCATCACAGGTTTCTATTATTGATTCCTTTGATTGGAAGACAAAGATTTCATTCTATTGTGTATTGTTAAATCAAATAATTGATTATTTTATAATTTCCATGTCAAACTTTCTTTTCATGGGCCCTTATTCTCTTGATTAGTTAACTCTTGAATTATGTATATAACTCTACACAGATGTTCCTAAACAAATGACTCACATATGTAAAAAAAAATGAAATATAAGAATTAATATGCTATATACCATTACCATTCTTTCTTTTGGGTATTAATTAATTGCATGCCTGTTAGTTTTCTTTCCAGAGAGCATTGGATGTATTCTCAATTTTCTTATTACAGTTTCTTGATGTTCTTTTTCGTTTTCTTTTACCGTTTGAGTGGTCTAAAAGATATTTTTATTTTTTCAATTTCAGCAAATCAGGCATGGAAGAAGCTGAATTTTCTGAGTTTCATTCCAATGTGAAGCGTGGTGATATTGTTGGTGTCACGGGTTTTCCGGGTTTGTGATAATTATAACTTATTAGTTCTCTTTTTTCATTATTATTTTCACATTATTTGTTTTTAATTTTTGCTTGAAAACTTGAAAGTAGGCTGTCTTTTGTTTAAATTCAACCATTTTTGCCGATTAATTAATGGTAGTGTACAGTGGGGAGTTAGCAGGGAGTGTAAGAGCAGCATTTACATGTATAAAGGTTCAAGGATACTTAATTTCTTTTAAACATAGTGCTATTAAGATGGTCTTGCCAGTAGGTTGTGATGGTGGGTTTGGAAAGGTGGGTTGTGAGAGGTTGTGTCAAAGACAGTTGTGGGATGGCATCAACAGTAATGGTGATTGTGTGGTACAAAATAACCTTTCATGTGTTTTTTAATGGGAAACCAGAGGAAAGAACTTGGTGTTTGTAAATGCTAAAGGGAAACCACATAAAAAGAGTTTTAGGTGTTCTCCATTATTATTACTTCTTTGGAAGACTGGAAAACAAGTCTGGAAAAAGTACTGTATTTGAATGAATGTTATGTATTATGTTAAATCCACTGAAATAAAGGCCTCGAGAACTCTTGCTATTTTTACAGTTAAATAGTCCCTTGTTCCATTTACTTTTACGGGAACTGAGAGGTAGCATTGAGAAGTATTTTGTGTTTTTTCTCTCAGGACCTTGTGGGCTGCAATATGTTGAGCATTTTTTTTTTTTTCCTTGAAGCAGGCTGCAATATTATTACTTTACTCAGGTATTTGTTTTTTTTATTCATCACATCTGATATGAAGACTTTCGTTCCTGCCAGGAAAAACTAAAAGGGGAGAACTGAGTATTTTTCCATCATCTTTTGTCGTTCTTTCGCATTGTCTTCATATGATGCCAAAGGAAAAAGCTGGTCCTGGTGGAGTCAATACCAATGTGAGGAAAGTTACTCATAGCTTGATAGATGTTTGCTTAAATAGCTCTATAACAGGATTTATGTTATTGTCCTACAGAGAACTGATGCTTGGTTCCCAGGATGTGCCAGGATTCCTGATGCATATATTTTAAAAGATCAGGTATTAGCTGTAACGAATGTCATATATTAGATGATTGGTCAATGGTCACTTTGCAACTTACCTTTCGTTTTTGTTAGAATTTCTGTTTTAGAGTTTTGTAATTTATTCCACTCACTACTCAGATCAAATGAAAGATAACTTCTTTGGTCTTTTCTTATCCCAGTAGATTCATGAATGTAGATTAATGTGTAATTTCAAACAATTATATAAGATTTGTCTCAGGCCATTTTTTTCTATGTTTGTCTAAACTTTAAAAGTCCAGCTTCGGCAGTGAATTTAAACATGATCCATTTCTGCATTCTTTGCAATTGAAAGAAGCAGAATTCATCTCCAGTTCGGCAACTCTCTCATCTTTCCGAGTATTAATTTGTTCTTTTTTATATTGCTAGGAAACTCGTTATCGTCAGCGCTATCTAGATCTGATGTTGAATCTGGAGGTTCGACAGATATTCAAGACAAGATCAAGGATCATAACATATATTAGAAGCTTTCTTGACAAGCTTGATTTCTTGGAGGTAGTGTTTTGTTCTAAATTTTTATGCTACCATAGTGGTCTTTTTCTTAAAAATCATTTTTGCCTTGCTTATCATGTTCACTTAAATCAACAGGTTGAGACACCCATGATGAACATTATTGCTGGGGGAGCTGCTGCTCGCCCATTTGTGACTCATCACAATGAGCTAAACATGAGGCTCTTCATGCGTATTGCACCAGAGCTTTACCTTAAAGAGTTAGTTGTTGGTGGACTTGATCGTGTATATGAGATAGGAAAACAATTTAGGAATGAGGGTATTGATTTGACTCATAATCCTGAGTTCACAACCTGTGAGTTCTATATGGCCTTTGCTGACTACAATGACTTGATGGAACTAACTGAGAGATTATTGAGCGGTAAGACTTAGCTTTTTCATGCAACACTTGTTCTTTTCAGTGGTTGTACTTGTACATTTAAGAAGGATTTTGATATATTATTTTTTTGGCTTCGGTTGCTGTTTCTTTGTTCAAATTAGGAATGGTGAAGGAGCTTACAGGTGGCTACAAAATTAAATATCATGCAAACGGGCTTGACAAGGATCCAATTGAGATTGACTTTACACCACCTTTTAGGTCTGGGATATAGTTATGCCTGTATGTGGTATAAGTTTAATCATATATACAAACTTCTTATTTTAATTTTAGCCAACTAATAGATTCAGTCTTGCAGACGAATTGACATGATAGAGGAGTTGGAGAAGATGGCCAATCTAGACATACCAAAGGACCTTGCTGGTGATGAAGCTAATAAGTATCTGGTGGAAGCATGTCAAAAGTTTGATGTCAAGTGTCCTCCTCCACAA
>CATIWO010047618.1:0-12446 GCA_949673435.1 Macaranga tanarius | reverse complement strand
ACTTAGCCTTAAAACAGTAAAAGAAGCTCCTAGCATTCTAAGCATCGGTATGCACACTGGTTTGCACATTGGAATGTCAGAAATTCATCAGCAACCAGCAAGATTGAAGCTCCTCCTCGCAAAATTTCCATAAGCTATATTGAACCATTTCTTCATATTTAATTATGAATCAATCCAAATTTGAAAAAATAATGCCCAAAATCAAAGAAGATTGCTAAAAGAGAAGGGAGAGAGGGAGATGTAGAGAAATTCTACTCAGGACAAAGCCAGCTGAATTCCTTCACGCTATTATTAAATCAAATTTGAATCTTCATCAGGTGAGAAGGACGAAACTTGAGAACACGACATTCATGAAAAATCATCCACTCTCCCTTAAAACAAAAGCTGTTCTTAAAATTGAAATTTTCATTCCACTACATATGGTGGAGGAAAAAAAAAATTAAAATCTATAAAAATCTAGTTGAGAACATTATAAAATTATAAAACTATAAAAATATACATTAAAATTTGAAATTTATACTCAAATCAATATATATATATATATATAACAAAAGACAAAAAATCACCTAAGAAAACTATGACTAAAAGAATGAGAAGTAGCAGCTGCAGAAATAAAAAGAGAAGAAGAAAAAGCAGATTATTAGTGGACACCATATATTTTATTAGTTTGTTCTCTTAATTTATAAATTAATTATTTTTAAATTTTAATTTATTACAAAAATAATTTATAGAAACTTTTAAATTAATTAAAATATTTAAATGATTTTATTTTATATTATAAATATATTATTTAAAATATTCCAAATAATATAAAAAATTAATAAATTAAAAATAATTAATTTACAAGTTAATGAAGTATATTGATACAAAATGTCAAGTTGGGTGAACAATAAATATATTAGGCCTTGCATAAATTAATATCTATGTTATTGCAATGCAAGCGAATAATGGTCATCTATATTATCTTCAACCTTCAAAGTTCAAACCTAAACCTGTGAAGGCTGTGATGATGCCTGGGCCTCACGTAGGGGTGAGTCGGATTAGTTAATTTTTGAATTTTTTGACCAAATTAAATTTTGAACTATATAAAAATTAAATTAAACCAAATTAACCCAAAAAGTTAAACTGAATTGACTTAAAAAAAATTGAAATTTTTACAATAAACTGAAATTTTAAAAATATTAATTATTTTAATATATTTATATTAAATTATTATATTATTTTAAAAAATAAAAATAAAATTTTAGTTTGTTTGGTTATTTGGGTTAATTAAAATTTTTAAATATAAAATCAAATCAAACTAAATTGGGTAATCGAACCGAACCTAATAGGCTAGTTTTTTGGTTTGTTGGACTAGGAAGGCTTGCAAACCCCTCGGTTCACGCACCAAAAATGGCGCGTAAGTGAAACAAAAACATAAATTTAAGATTGAAAAGTTGCGGGCGAACCAAAGCAAAGTTGTAGATCACAAGTCACAACTAGGGGTGAGCAAAAAACCTCATTACAAAATGTTTTTTGTGACTCACAACGAACGAATGCGACAACAGAAGCGTCTCCGTTTTGCCTCCTCCCACCGCCCCCTCACTGCTCGCAACCAAAACTTCATTACAAAATTCCCACAGTTTTGGTTGAATTAACATACCCTTTTGTTCCGCTCTTAGCAATCTCCATTTCTAAATAATCTTCTTCTGCACCGGCTATCCTTGTCCTTCGGTAGTAGCCATGCGATCTCTACATTACCACCCGCAACATCATTTCTCTCGTTCAGGCCCCGTTTTTCTTCGAAAGCGCTTCTCTTTTCTTGCACCCAATTCATTTCACCCTTCCAAGGTGTATTTGATCGCAATCCCTTTTCTTTAAACACTGAATTAAACCCGATTACAAATGATTTATTTTAGCCAAAATATGATCCTGAATAAATAATTATGTATCAATATTATCTAATATATATTGGTTTTTGTTTTTGTTTGCAGTTACATGTATCAAATGCTGCAAAGCGTGGCTGCCGATTGCAATATAGGAAGAGCACTGTTCAAATTAGAGCCTTTGATGATGTAATTTTCATGTTTTTAAGTTATGAGTGAACGAGAATTTTGGGTTTGTTGTGTTCTTGATTTTTGGTTTTGTTATAGGATTCGTTTGGTGTTTCGTCACTTGATGACTGCGCTGATAATGACGGTGCTACCTCTGTTGCGTACACCATATCATCTAGTGATGGGGAGGACAGTGATGGTGATTACGTGTTAAATCCAGTGTCTGATATTGATTTGCCTTCTGCTAGTGTTTCAAATAGTGATTCTATCACAATTACGGCTCACAGGCTTGCAATTATTGCAAAGGAGCGCAGAAAACATAGGTGAGTGAATATATAGTTCTGTTTTCATTGCTCTTTTAGGATGCTTTCTTTCACATCTTGTTGTGATACATTTTTTTTTCTTGTAATGGATGTTTATTCTGTTCTGGGCTTATAATTGAAGCCTTGTTTTGTACGATGAAATTGAAATTTGAAGAAACAAAGAAGAATATGGCAAAAAAACATGAATTCAGTTCTTGGTTTGCTTGTAGTATTTTGACGAGTTGGCATAAAACTCCAGTTGAATCTATGCTGGAGGACTAAAGGTACTTATTGCACAATGGCTATTGATGTGCTCACAAATGACAAATCAATGCTCACTAATAGTGCGAATTCAATCTTGCATTTGAACTTCTGCACTAAGATGATGCTTTAGAGGTTTTATGACAATTTGACCACTTGTATTGAGCATCCAATCTGAATTTTATTTTACATTCAATTTGATGCTTAGATTTTTTCATTGGGATTAGTTTTGGTTGGCTTTCAATCACTGTCCCTCTTATTAATAATTGCTTGAAAAAGATTTTAGTTTCAGTTGGAGAAAAGCTTGTGCAACCCCCATTATTAATTGTTATTATCCTTCTGGCCATGTTTGCTGTTTGATTCAACTGCCCTACAAGTTAAGGGGTACTATTGCCTTTGGAGTTCATCGTTGATGTAGATGACATGAATGCGAGCTAACTGCTATTTAACAATTTGGATTTGTTAATGTAGCATAACCTATTTAACAATTTGGATTTGTTAATGTAGCATAACCGGATTCAAGAAAAGGGATTGTTTTTTTTAAGCTAGTTTTTAAATAATTTATCTGTTTTGATGGGTATTATCATATGTTCTTGGCCTACTCAATTAAGTTTTTTACTTCTCGGTTTAATTTTTGTCATGCTATATTGCAGGATGAGACTTGGAATTTACAATAATTTGGGACTAATTAGCTTCCTAATGTTGCTGCTTTTTTTCGTGGATTGGTGTGCATGGAAGATTGTCAGACTACCTCTTTCTCCTTTTCATTTATCTTGTCCCTTTTTTACATCAATAGCTTTAGCATCCATTGCGGGTTATGTTAGTGTCCCTTTTCTCAAGGCTTTGAAGATTCATCAAATTATAAGTAAAGAACGGCGGCCATTTAGACACTCAAAGAAAAGGACAACCCCCACAATGGGTGGTTTGTTTTTCATTCCAGTTGGAGTTGGTGTTGCAAAATTCATAACTCGTTTTTCTTCTATTGAAGTTTCTGCAGCAGCAGTGGCAACACTAGCATTTGCTGCTATTGGTCTAATAGATGACATTTTAAGTCTCGTGAAGAATCATAACAAAGGTTTACCTGCATGGATAAAATTATCTTTGCAGGTGAGTTTATTTGAATTGCCTGCTTCTTCGTGTGCTAAAATTAGAAATTTTAACTGTTAACACAGTTTGCAAATGATCTGTTTATATTTTACAGATAGCTGTTGGGACCTTGTTTGCACTTTGGTTGGACACGACAAGTATATCGTCACCCTACAGCATGTATACATTCTTGAACTAATATGATCAACATTTATCTGATGGTAACTCACAATTTCTATTCCTGTGATGAAAAGTTAACATCAGGGTCTAATGTTTGTTGATTTTTTTTGTGAATAATCAACATTCTACTCTGATGATTGTACACAATAGCCAACCCCTTCCAATGTCAGCAGTGAGAACCTTAGCACTCTAGGTGTTCAATGCCTATGGTTCCTCCCAACACCAAAAATATATTTACAGAGAATAGTGATTAAGACACCAATTTGGAGGAATGGAGTTGGTTTTCCTTTTGCTGTTGTAGTTTCCAAACTTGTCATATCCAAATTTGTCCCTCACTTGGAGGTGAAGCTCACGCATGGCAATATGTTTGCTCTTAAAGAACGTGGAGGGAGCTGATATAGTGATGGTTTGTTGGAGTCTGAGGGTCTGGTCTTCTTTTATTCACTTGACATCTGATTTTAGGATAATATGCTGGACTAAATTGGTGATGGTAAAGAGTAACGTTGTTGATGTCATATAGGTGCAATTCCATAGTCTTTTTTAAAGAGAAGGTTCAAGAATATTTGTAGACTAGAAAGAATATTGTTTTTAAAATGATTCCATAATGATATATGTTGGGACTGGGAGTCTGAGAGCTGTGAATTTTATTTTTTCTTACAACACTTTTGGTTAATGAAGAGTTTCTAGAGACTTGCAAATTTTAACCGCACGAAATATAATGCAATAGGAAAGAACAGGCCTTTTGGCATTGTATTGGTTTGAATTAGTAATTTTATATGCTTGAAGGATGAAGGTAAAGATTCAAGAATAAATCTGGCTTCTTGTCTGTGCTAGAAATCACTAATCATGCATCATGTTGAATTTAGCTTTTGGTAATTTCTTAGCAAAACTTGGAATTGACTGTTAAGCATCTTTGAAGTTTTTGTTAATTGCATTAACTATATAAAATTGTTGGCTGGATAATTCTACATGCTTCCTGTTATTTAATTAATTTTCCATAATTAATAATGTTTTGTAAAATATCTTGTTATGTGTTGCTATGTGGATGTTTGTTTAATTATTGCATTGTCTCGTTGAATTATGATTTTTTTTTTGTAATGCAGGAAACTGTTAGTTCCACTGCCTGGTCCATTGGGTCTCATGTGTCTCGGAAAATGTTATTTATTGCTGACTTCATTTTGTTTCGTGTCTATGGGAAGTGGAATTGACTTAACAGACGATCTTGATGGGCTAGCTGGTGGGACTGCTGCACTGGCTTTTATAGGAATGTCGATTGCAGTGCTACCAATATGTTCAGGTTAGTGTGAATTTTTTTGGGGGCTTGTTTGGCAGTTTCTTCGAAAGGTGCTGAAAGTGGAAATTTCCTCAATCAACCTTTGATGTTTCATTGTTACCATGAATAGCAAACTGTTATAGAGAAAAAGAAGATAATGCAGTGATGTTCTTTTGCCCAAGAACTCGGCAACACTGTCAAACAGTGATCATTTATATTATTTTCTCATCAGCTAGCTTTAAATCTTTATTACATCAAGTTGGTGACTTGGCAATGCACTTGATATATTTGCGTTTTACATCCACTTACTTTATTTGTATAAAGTGAGTGCTAACTTTATATTTGCTTATCTGTTCAAACTGCTAACTTTAATCATTTAGTGAAGCATTCAGTATCATGAGTTTGACTTTGAAGCTGAATCTCAGTATTTTGGTCAAATCTTCTGAATGGAACTACTTTGTAGTAGAATTTGGAAGCTCAATTTCAGTATTTTGGTCTAATCTTCTTGGATCGCTGTACTGCATGTGATGCAGTACATCTATTAAGGCCTTTACCATTGAAGCCCTTAAGCCATCTTGATGTTTATTTATTTTTTAATTTTTTAATAGGTGGCTAAAGATATTTGTGAAACATACTATAGCATGTTACTGCTTACTGTTTCATTATTTTCATGCATATTGGAGTTGATCATGTTAATGTTGTATATGTTATCAAATTGATATTTTGGGATTTTAAATATAAATACTAATTATTATTTAACATTCTGAAGCAGAACTCGCAGTCTTTGGATCATCGATGGCAGGAGCTTGTGTTGGTTTTTTGTTGCACAATCGATACAAGGCATCTGTATTTATGGGTGACGTAGGGTCCTTGGCATTAGGTGGAGCATTAGCTTCAATGGCTGCTTGTAGTGGAATGTTCTTTCCGTTATTTATTTCATCTGGAATCTTTGTTCTGGAGGTGATGGCAGTTGTTATGCAGGTATGTTATTGCAAACTGTTTCCCATTCTTGCCCATTTATAAACTTTCCTTTTTCATCAGAAAACTTGGTCTGTTTCAACTGTCTCAACAAGCACATCATTCCTTTCCTTTTTTTGTAAGGGATGCTGCTCCATCCTTTTTTTGTTAAGGAACTTGCTTGCTTCATTTCTCGTCAAAGCTACTGCTTTTCATACTGCCTATCCTTGATGTGCTATTCTGTCTTGGTGGAGTTTTAAAAGTTAACTTGCTATGAACAGCTTGTTTTCTCTCTTCCTACAGTAACCATTTTCCTTGTTGGTCTATTTTTACCTGGCTGTCACTCTTTCCACTGAATTTCATAATTTTTTTAGGAAATTTTCTAGAGGTTGGCGAGCAATGGGGTGGAGGGAACCATAAGAAGAAAATAGAAACATGATGCTATTTGCCAATTTGAGATTTGATTTATTAATTTGCATTGTTTGAAGAACAGATTGTTCGTTATTCTTCCCTTTGTGATAATTGTTTCACAGGTCAACATTATTTAGAATTGTGTTACGAGTATTTAATGCATAATCACTAGTTGCATTGTTTTCTCAATATTTATTTGGTTCTAAATGATGAGGGCAAGGATCCACTTGAGTATGTAGTTTATGAACATTTTTTTTCTTGAACAATCATTTTGCAAACAAGTTCTGTTTTTTCTTCTTGGTCCATTCACCTATAGCTTCTTCCATAGAGTCGTGATAGATTATTATGCCGGTTTCACCCCTGGTTTATGTTCTATACATTTATATAATGTCATTAATCGGTCAAATTACAGTGTATTATGGGCTAACTTCTACTTTTTAGTGCACTGCTGTTGCAATATGGGAACACCCCCCTCGAGTTTTGTGTTACATACTGAATTGCCAATAAAATTCCAATGGCTAAACTTTGCTTGCTTTCCAGGTAGCATACTTCAAGGCAACCAAACGCTTGAGGGGTGTTGGACACCGCTTGTTTCGGATGGCACCTTTTCACCATCACCTTGAATTATGTGGGTTCAAAGAACCGATCATTGTTGCTGGTGCGTATGCTGCATCATGCCTGTTGGCTTTAGTAGCTGGCTACGTTGGTCTAATATCAGCCTAGCTTTTGGAGGCTTTTTTTTTTTTTGGGCTAATCCTATCAATTTTGTTTTTTGTAAGTAGCGCTACTCGAACTTAAATTCTTTGTACTAATATATTTATTTAGTTGCTTTTAAGAGCAAATAAGATTTAGTGTACACATTTAGGCATGCCATTTTCTTTGAACTGATGTTCAGGTATGCCATCTGACTGATCGAAATTTTCCACTTTCAAACAGTGTCTCTGTAATTATATGCCTATGCGGGTTAAATAGTATGCCACAAGAACTAAATCAGAAGCAAGCTTTAATTGTGATTTAGGCTATTCAGTACTAATTTTTTCAGAGGGTGATGGCTGTATTTGGTTTGGTAGATTTGGCCCCATGGGTCTTCATAATTCTTCTCTGATGGAATTTGCTAATTTTGGCCTTACCACTCCAATGGTGAACTGATAATGCAAAAATATGAATATCAACACAAAACAAGTTGATGAGTCACAGGTTCTGATAATAGCCGCAAAAGATTAAAGTTGGAGTTCAAAAAACTACACTTGTAATTTTCAGAATTTAAGGCCGTGATTGTAATTTTCTAAAATCTCTTATGAAAAACTACACTTGTTGCAACTGAAGTGCATATAGAAATTTTTTTTAAAAAAAATCTTTATGGGGACTTTCATATAATAAAATAATAGCATACCTTAAATTAATTATAATATCAAATTAGAATTTTCGGTTCAAATATTTGCAACCACAATATGTTATTTAAAAAATAATAACAAAGATAGTATTTTCTTTACATCCTGACAATAATTTTGAAGTCTAATACCAGTAAAATTTGAACAATGAATCTCACTCTAACAATGTAAGTGTAACCATTTTTATTGATTTTACTAATTAACTTGTTTAAAACTCATCCATTTTGAAAAGAAAGCAAATACAAATGACAATACATTTTTAGGAAATTCTTTTTTCATATTCACTGAAAAATGATGTAATATAATCTAATGCTTTATATGTACATATTACATTAGACAATATTAACTGAAAAAAAAGAAGAAGAAATTAACAAAAAGAGAAAAAAACACAAGGATGAGAAAATACGACAAACCTTTTCTGGTGGCCACTCAAAGCAATAGTAAATAGTTTCGGGGCAATATAAATAATATTCCAGAAGTAACGTGACATAAATGTAAATCCAAAAAACTTTAGCAGCACCAAAACCCTAATCCTCCACTCACATATAATGGCAGCCGAAACATAAGACGCAGTTTCCTCTCTAGGGTTTTCGCATTTTACAACACAAGCAGCCTCCTCCTCTACCTGTCTCCGTCTCACTCTCATCTTCTCGCAGCCATGGTAAGCAGCTACCTCTTTCTCTTTTTTATTCATTCGTCTTTTTCTTGATATGTCTTAATCGATCTCTCTGCTTAACGGCGCCGTTTTTTTGGTTGTCGCATTGTTTCAATCGATCCATGTATTTGTTATCAGATATCGAAATCTTTAATTAGTGTTTAGATTAGATGGGAATAATTTCTGTGATAGTTAATTTCTTGTGTGGAGTAAATCTTTCTGCAAGATTTTGTTTCAATTGAATTCATTTGGACTGGTATCAGCTAGTAGTCAGAATGATATTAGCATATTGCATAATAAGTTCATTTTTATATGGTCTGTCTTTGTTTCTGTAAGATATGTAGATTTTGTACTGATTTCTTACGAATCATTTTACAGTCGAAAAAGAAGAATAGAGAGCCTAAGGAGGAAAATGTTACATTGGGACCTGCCGTTAGGGAGGGTGAGCATGTTTTCGGAGTTGCTCACATCTTTGCGTCGTTTAACGACACATTCATTGTAAGTATTGTGTTGAGATGTGACATATCTTTAGCTGTTAGTGTTGCTTGATTTTCTGATGTGATTTGTGTGTCTCTTTGGCCTCCAGCACGTGACTGATCTCTCTGGAAGAGAAACCCTTGTCCGTATTACTGGTAAATTATAAAGCTTTCTTTTGTGTTTCAAATGCTCTTCGATGAATTATCTTTTATTGTTTGTTACATTATAATTTCCACTTTCCATGAAAGTTTGTTTTATGTTTTTTTCCTGCAATAGTTGCTGCAGTCTATAACATGGATACTTTGCTTCTAAAACACAGGTGGAATGAAGGTGAAAGCTGACAGAGATGAGTCTTCACCTTATGCTGCTATGCTTGCAGCACAGGATGTCTCCCAGAGATGCAAGGTTTGCATTCTATTTACGAATCACTCTTTTTTGGTGATCTCATTATGTATTTGGTGTGGGTTGGCCTTTAGTGCCTATAGTGTTAGATAACCACTGAAGTGCTCATAAAGTTTTCCATATGCCTCATGACTAGCAATTAAATGAACTCATTCAGGTTATTTACTTTACTATGAGGCTGTCTTGCCTAAATGAAAGGTCCTATTGTATTTAATGGCCTCTTGCTGTACAAGACTTGTGTTCCCAATTATCATTCGAAGCACTACTAAATTTTATTTTTTGGGTGAATGATGCTCTCGAGGCCCTCTTTCTAAGCAGACTTGAATCATTTGTTCGTTACCTCATAGTTTGAAGATTAAGATGGTCTTTCCTTCTCAGCAGAGGTTCCATAGTTTACCTTGTTTTCTCAGGAAATCTTTGTGACAGTAATTTTCTTGTAATCTGTGTGCTCCTAAGTCACTTGTTTCAATTAGACATGCAACTCAGTAAAGCCTCCTTGTTGATATGAAATATGGTCAGATGCTTGAATCCTTTGTTGCATTGTTAGTGGAATGTCCTTTCAGATGTTAAAGCTCAATTCATTTTCAACTATATTCATTTTAATGTATTTGTTTGGTGTCATTTCCCTTTAATTGTCTCAACTCTAGAACTTTTGTGCCCTTTTAATTTGATGCAAAACTGATCCGTAGGTTTTTGATGCAGGAACTTGGTATTACTGCTCTACACATTAAACTTCGCGCTACTGGAGGGAACAAAACAAAAACACCTGGTCCAGGTGCACAGTCTGCTCTGCGTGCCCTTGCTCGTTCTGGAATGAGAATTGGTCGCATTGGTAAGCTTCTTTGTGCAATTTTTTTTGGGATGGTGCACAATCATTATTTATGTATGCGGTAGCATATTGGGTCTTTTGTCCTGTAAATTATTCATACTTTTAGGCTTGCCCATAATTAGATCATTCCTAGATGTTTGGTCTGTTGAAAAACCTTGTCTCATGATGCATGCTAGTAAAGGATTTTACACGTTTTTTATTGCTACTTCCCTAATTGTCCCCTGCATGATACATTTATTGGTCCTATCCCTGTTGAACAGCATATGTCTTTAGCTTGTCAAAAATGGTTCAGTAATGGAATTGTGTAATGACACTGTGATTCAAGGAGCTTAAACCACAAGTCCTCTGCTAAAAATGAGTAAGAAATTTACAGCAAAATAAGTTGGAAGTAACTGTTCTGAAGTATTAGAATGGTTACTTGTGTTTAATGCAGTGCTTCTAGGTAACCATAAGTATCATAAGTTTTGACTGAGTTATAATTTTGATTATAGGTGGAAGAAACGTCAAATCTCATTTCATTGTCTTTTGTTTTGGAACATGTTTGGCTTATTTTGCTTACAGAGATTTTAGTTTTGAATTGCTAATTTTGATTGTGTTTATAATAATACCCACACCTGCTAGCACTTCTAAGAGATCATCTCTTGAGAAATACTGATGGTAGATTTCTCATTTGTTCTAATGTTTCAGAGGACGTGACACCAATTCCAACTGATAGCACTCGTAGAAAGGGTGGTAGAAGGGGTAGAAGGCTGTGAGCTTGCATTTACCATCCGTCGCGGAGCTGTTTTTTATTTTGGGAAATTCAGTTTTTGGAACTAATGTTTAGCTTTTTATAATTTGCCTTGCCAATGATTTTATGTTGAACTGGTGTAGAAGCAAAAGATTATTATTATTGAATACCATGAATTTTTGTTTAATTGAATTCCTTAAGCTTTAGCTCCCAGTTTTGCGTGCACGTCTTGTGACGTTAGATTTGGGGGCACATCTGAGTTTCTTTAGTGAACCTGGGATTGAACGTTACTATAGTAACTAAGATATTTGATGAAAATTAACATATATTGACATGAAAATGACATCCAGTCGTCGGAGACGTCTTCTCTTCTTCTACATATGAATGTTGTAATTTGTAATGAATGAAGTGTTCTCCCCGCCCCTTGGGCTGAAAAAAAGCACAATCTTCCAGTATTAATTAACGGCACCCATGTAAGTTATAAACACACCTTTTTTGAACAAAAAAACATATTCTCTCATATCAAATGGTGATTGAAATTGTAGAATTACCCTTGTAAATACGCACTTTTGGTGTGAATGAAATCGTGCTCCTTGATAACAAAATTTGCACAATTCTTCAACATTAATTAATTAATTACCTTTGTAAACATGCACTAAATATAACAAAATGCTGAAATTGCATACTATAGTGCTGAAATTGTATCCTATAGTGAAATAGTGATTATTTCATTCAAATAAATTGTATAGTATAGTGATTATTTCATTCAAATCGCATGTAGCGCCACTATACTTACAACTTACAAGAAGAGTCAAAATAAAAATAAAAACAACTTAATAACAACAATTAACCATTTTTTAATCAGTCAATCAATCACTTGTCCTCCTCCACCTCAAAGGCGGAAACCGGAAAAGTCCTAGAAATCCCAGTAGGGTTACCAAATGTAACCTTGGAAGTATCATTTTCATTTATATAAATATCAGATATCGTTACCCATATCAACAGCTCCTTGCTCTTCACTCCCGTCAGTCTCTTCATCCTCCGATCCTCCACAAACGCCGTTATCTCCCTCTCATAGCTCACGTTCTTTCCAATCGCACGGAATCTATGGTTCTTCGCATTCTTCTGTTTCAGCCAAACAAATCCAGTCGTCCGATTGTAACCCACCTCTACGATCTCCTCCAGAGGTAACAGTCCCTTCGGCAGCCGAATCTCCTCCAGAAGATCTATTGATTTCTGCTTGCCTAGGGCTTCTCCATGGTAGATCTCAGCTCCGTCTTTGTGATTATTTATTATTTGTTGGGATGACATTTCCTTTTTTTTTTTTGAGAATAAAATAAATAACGAAATTTAGGTTTTGGACTTGAAAGTTGCAGCAGTGAAAGTGAAGATTGCGAAAGCTAAGAGGAGAATATATAGGAGATGTTTGTTGGGTGTCACGCTTGAAATGAGCCCAAAA
>CATIWO010047599.1:0-25994 GCA_949673435.1 Macaranga tanarius | reverse complement strand
TGGGATAGCAGCAAAGAAAAGACAGTGCCGTGGTCATTGGCGCGACAAGATAAAGATATTATAATTGATATGTAATGGAAGAACGAATTTGAGTTGTAATTAAGTATTCTTATTTAAAATGGTGTGATGAAATTGCTAAGTGATACTTTATTGTCATTAAATTCCTAATTAAGTGTATTAATGGAAAAGATTTTGGTGAAGGCGTTACAATAATAGTCAAAATGGATAACAAATATATAATGATATAAATAAATAAACAAATAAATAATTAAATATTTAGTGAAATAAATAACAATTATATAATGAAATAAATAAATAAATAAACAATAGAGAGATAAATAAATTTTTACTCACTAATTAAGAATCCTCTTGCTTCCTTTCCTCTGGCCGGAGAAGAAAAGAAAATTTTCTTCCTTCTTTTTTGTTGCTTTGGTACCAAAAATGGTGCCAAAGCTTTCTCCCACATTTTTTATACGGCCATGGGAGTGTCACTCCTTCCCATCTCTATCTCCTATGACCAACACGTATTGTTTTATTTTTTATTTTTTTAAGAATAGCAGTTAAAGCCATTTAATCTTTTAGTCCATCAACTTATTTCCTTTTCAATTAAGTCTGTCATGCCCTCACTACTATTTACTCCATTAGTAGACATAATTAAAGAATTAATGATATTAAAGAATATCTTAACAACAATATTATAATAAGTAAATACTAATCTTTAAAGCTATTTCAAAGTATTTACATCTCTTTATACAACTCAAGGTTGACATTATATTTCATATACAAATTATATTCTTCTTCTTTATATATTTCTAGAAATCTTCGTCTTATCCATCTTCTTAGCTGTCATGGTCCGTGGCACTGTCATCTCTCAGCTGCTGACTAAGCAGTAATCAAACACATATACTGAAAATTTTAAAAATAAAACGAGTGTGAGTAATTTCAAAAGGAAATTACCCAGTGAGTGGATAAAATATTATTTTAAAACATTATTATAAGAAAATATTTAAAACCAACTTTCAGTAGTTTCAACAACAAGAATCAATGAACCTCAAATATTTTGTTCACATTCAAGTAAATCTCAATTTCAAAAATGACCACGTCCATTACTCGTTCGAATATTTCATAAAATCTCCTTTTTATTCATATTTATTTCATGAAATAATAGAGATTTAATAGCCATTAGTATTTAGTAAATATGCTATATTAATATCTATATAGCATTACTAACTAACCTTACTCTCATGTACTCAGGAATTCAAACATAAAATAATTTCTTTCTAATTCAAGTAGTATATTAAAAGATAATTTAGTAAATAAAACAAATCAACACTTCACCATACATTCTTTAATAATATACTTAAATATACTAAACACAAGATCATCATCTATATACACCATCCATAAAAAATTATTAACTAGGAGTACTTCATATATATGCACATAATCTTAAGCACAATATCGTTCAACACTATGATATCTCGCAAGTATTCATTCATATTCAATACCGATGATAGCATTACTTAAGTGTGATCAGCACTTAAGCCCAAAATGACTCAAAGGTCAATCTAACCTGATATATGTAGTTGGCCCCAGGCAACAGCTCTAACATATATCTCATATGTAATCC
This sequence comes from Macaranga tanarius, assembly GCA_949673435.1. Classification (NCBI taxonomy): domain Eukaryota; kingdom Viridiplantae; phylum Streptophyta; class Magnoliopsida; order Malpighiales; family Euphorbiaceae; genus Macaranga; species Macaranga tanarius. Next base: position 24,364 of record CATIWO010047599.1, on the reverse strand, counting down.
TACATCTTCATAACAATTTATGCACTCGGCCCCTGGCAACGACTGTGCATACATGTACCCGGCTCTTGGTAACGGCTGTACATACATATACTCGGCCCCTGGAAATGGCTATACACGGTGTATCTGGCCCCTGGCAATGGCTATACACTTCTACTAACTAACTCTTATGCAATATCATGTGCATCCGGCCCCAAGCATCGGCTATGCACATATACCTACTCACATTATAGTAACATGTGTATCCAGCCACAGGCAACGACTATACACATTTATTAACTTCAATTATAAATTTACGTATATGCTACTTAACCATAATCCTATATGGTATTATGTGTATCCGGCCACAGGCAACAACTATATATATTTCCTAAATATTATTCAAACATGGATTTATCTCTTCATAATATTAGGTGTTCTCGGCCCCCGGCATCGAGAATACACCTCTACAAACCTTCCATGTCCCAAATAAGAAATCTCTAATCCTTAGAGTTATATTCCATTAAAACTACATCACTTTCTTTTAGGAGTTCTCGAGTATTCTAGCATCACTTGCATTTCCTTACGCCTTTCTTATAAAACCTCATTCTCAGACTTCTATATTTTTCTCATATTGGATTCCACTGGAGTATTTCAATCTTAGTCTCTATATTGAATACTTGAACATCATCCTTATTAACTAAAACATTGAATATTATAATGTTTCCGCTTAACTTCTCATCTCTAGATTGACCTATCCTTACCAAAAATGAATAAGGTTGAATATATATATAATTACTTAACATCTCATCATTCCTTTCCTTTAGGATTGAAATCTTAGTTCCACTTGATGATACTGGTTACTTTAATTTTAATTATCATTCCCTTATTCCATTATCTTCTCATCCTCATTGTTAATGAACATACTTTAGTCTCTACTCGGAGACCTTAAAATTCTTATAATTCATTATTCTACTTCTTAAGTTAATAAGTCCTTACTAAGAAGGAATAAAATTGTATACACCTATATGGTAGTATGTGTATTCGGCCCTAGGCTTCAATTATATACAACTACCTAAATTATGCCATGCCTCATACCTGGGCTCTCTAACTCCTAGTGCCATGCACACTTAGGACTATAATTTCAACTAAAACTTTGAAGCCCCAAACGGAGGCCTAAATAGTCGAATCTGAATATCAAAACGGGGTTGGTTGGGTTCAGCTAACTAATACCATTTAGCTCTATGAGTTAGCTTCGATTTGATATATTATGGGCCTCGTGGCTCATCCGATGCTGAAAGTTAGGTCATTCTTAAGCAACGTTGCGCGTCTCGACTATCTAATTTTGACTGTTCATTAATATATCCAACTTTAAAAATTAAACTCGTTTTCTGACATTTCAAATGTTTTGAAATGTTATTCTAATGTTCGGTACATGATTATGCTTCAATTAAACCGAAAATAAATGAAACCGGGTGCGGTTCAGAGTACAGAGGCGCGGACTCTGCGCAGGGGCACCAACTTGGCTTACGGAGGTGCCGACAATGAGTGTAGAGGCGCCGACCACACATGCAGAGGCACTGGCTTCGTCGCGGAGGCACCACCCAGCCTAGCGGAGGCGCCACCTCAACGTAGAGGCGCCGCCCTCTAGCCTTCTGGGTCGACAGCAACAGCAAAAATTTAACAAAAAATTCAATTTTCCAACACCCAAAAGCTCAGAATTTACATAACCAACAATCTTAAACACATCAACAGCATGTATACATCATAGTTATGTCTAAAACTAATATTTAAACATCAATTTCATATGCTTAAATTCAAATTCAAATCAATAAAATTTAAAACCAAAAACTCAAATTAAATGTGCCACTCATTGTTTTCTCCAGCCAAATCCTTAATCTTCTTCTTCAAAAATTTGAATTCTTCAAGTTCCAGACACCTTATTTTTCTCTTCTTTCTTTTATTTCTCTTCCTTTCCTTTTCTTCTTCTTCTTCCCTTCTTCTTTCTGCAGAAGCCAACTGCTCCCCCTCCTTCTTTCCACTTCGATCTCTTATCTTCCTATTCCTTATTTCTTAATCCTTCTACTTGCAATCCTTTCAATCAAGTCCTCATTTTTCTTTTACGATTGCATCCTTCCAAACTTTTTTTAACAACACTCAATTATTTCTTATAGAAATATTATTTATTTCTTCATCAACATAATAAACATCAATTCTACTTCACATCAATTTATGACATAAAAATCAACTCCTTAATTATTTACCTGAAATAATAACAATTAACTCCCAATCCACACTAATTTAATGTAATTGAATAATCCTTGATTATCATTAACTTTAATTAATTCGGTCCAAGGACACGGATGTTACAAAATCCTTCATCCAAACTTATTTTATATACAATTTAGTCCTACCCTAATATATTATTAAATATTCGGGTATGGACCTAACAGCATGAGTCGATGAAATTCGGAAAAAAAAATCTCCAGTACCGTACCAAATTTTGAGGATTTTAAAAATAAAATCTGCAGTACCAGTACCATTTTTCGGTACGGGAATACCGTACCATACCGGTTTTTTGGTACGGAAATTCGGTTCTTTCGGAACGGATCGGTATGGTTTGAAAATTCAGGAATTTATATTATTGATTAAATTTATATTTACTAACAATAATTAAATAAAAAAAATTTACTTTAGAACCCATTACAAAAAATAATAAATAATACTAACTAATAAATAAATTAATAAACTTGAATTAAAATGTTATATATATATATATATATATAAAAGGAATGAATGAAAGGAAACTTCATTACATATAATTCAATATTTTAACTATCATTTTATAGTAACTCATTGATAATAGATTAATAATTATTTATTTTTTATTTAATATTGAATTAGTTGAGAATAATATTTTATTTTAAGTAATTTAAATATTTGTTATAATAGTAATAACAATAAAATTAATAAAAATATTTTGTTAATAATTTATTTATAATATTTTAAAAGTAATACATATTATATATATATATATATAATTCTCGGTACTATATTCGGTTTGGTACGATTTTTGGTTTGGTTTGGTATGATGCCGGTTCGGTTTTTTTATAAAATCTCTAGTACCGTACTAAATTAGTAAAAAAATCAAAATTGATTTGGTTCGGAGTTAAAATTAATAGGTTCGGTACGATTTTTATGTCTTTCGGTTTGGTTCGGTATTTTTTGTCTCTCATGTTCAGTCATACACTCGTACTATCTTATATTATCTAATAATTTAATAGGTATTTAACAAGAAAAATATGTTAGAAAACTTGTATAATTAAATATTTTTATGAACCAAAATATTTTTACAAGTGTAATTATTTAAAAAGTATTATATAAAATAAAAAAATTAAAATTTTATTTTATTTTTAATGATCAAATAAATAAAAATTAGTTACATTATTTTCCCTACCAATGAATAATATTTTACTATATTTAGTTAAAGTTTATTGTATTGCAACTTTCTTCCCTTATTTTAATTTCCGTCCCTTTCTCCCCCGCCACTTTCCCTTGTTCCCAAACAGAGCGTAACGTTTTGGTGCTTTATTTTGAACATTCTGGAGGCAGAAGCAGCAGCAGCAATGGAGAATTTGCAGACCGTTCTTCAAGGTTGCGGTTTAGCTGTAGCTAATGACGAAGAAAAAGGACGAACTCTGGTCACCACCAAAGATTTCTATCCAGGTCAGCTCAGGTCAAATCCTTGTTGATAATTTACGATTCGCAATTGAAACTAAAACAGCTCAATTTCTACACCAGGAGAAGTAATAATAAGCCAAGAACCTTATGTTAGTGTATCAGCAGCAGCAAATAATTCATCAAGCGAGTCACGGTGCGATGGATGTTTGAGTTCAAGTAGTCTCAAGAAATGCTCTGCTTGTCAAGTCGTTTGGTACTGTAGCAGCGCTTGCCAGGTGCGTGTCTTTATTTATCAATTTATTTATGTATTGAAGCATCCTTGGGATTTACATGAGTTAAAATGTACTGTGCTTTTGGCGTTGTTTCAGAAGTTGGAGTGGAAGCTGCATCGTCTTGAATGTGATGCTCTCTGCAAGCTTGATAAGGACAGACGGAAGCATGTTACGCCTTCTATACGTTTAATGGTGAAATTATTGGTTAAAAGAAAATTGCAATTTGAGAAGGTAGCTCTTTAATTTTTTTAACTAGTAATTAATGCAATTTTTAGTTTTTTTGATTGGGTGTTAACATGGTTCTGCTTGATATGTTTGAATTCGCAGATTATTCCTTCGACTGCTACAGATAATTATGGTTTGGTGGAAGCATTGGTGTCTCGTATGGTTTCTGACTTGTGTTTTTTTAGTTTTATCTGCTTGATAATGTTTTGTTGTTTTGCAATTCTGTGAGTTGATTTCTTTTTTTCAAAATTTTAATGTTGTGTTTTTGTTAAGATATGGAAGACATTGATGAGAAGCAACTGGTGCTATATGCGCAGATGGCTAACCTTGTTAATTTGGTGCTTCAGTGGCCAGATATTAATATAAAAGAGATTGCAGAGAACTTTTCCAAGGTCTCCCAGTTATAAAGTACCTTCAGTTATACTTTTGTGTATTTGCGATACAATTTAATGCTCTTGAGTTGGGTTCATGACCAGCAATATAGTGTTTTAGTGTCTTGTAACTTGATTTACATTATCAATCAATTTTTCTGACATCTGATCTCAACGATCAAATGCAGCTTGCTTGCAATGCCCATACCATTTGTGATAGTGAATTGAGACCCCTGGGCACAGGACTGTATCCTGTTGTTTCCATTATTAACCACAGGTGAGTACCTTAGTTGAATGTTCTATTTAGTTGTTTCTCTTCTTGTTGCTATGCTCATTGGTTGTTATGCTGCAGCTGCTTGCCCAATGCTGTTTTAGTATTTGAGGGAAGATTGGCTGTGGTGCGCGCTGTGCAACATATACCAAATGGTTCTGAGGTAAGGCATGCTTTTCTCTGAAAATTATGTTTGGAAAGTAACTGAGGAAGTGCAGATCTCATTGTTTACATGGCTAATCGGACTTAACCACTGTTCATATGATAATTGGTTTCTTCTAAAATTATTGATACGTTCTTTACATATTACAATCCATCAATATCTCAAGATTTATATACATGAACTGATGAAATCATAAATGAGGATGCTGAAGACTTTGAGTGTTTGAAAAATAAACAATAATAGTTAATATGAACTTAGAGCCAAAGTTGGTGGATCAACTGTTTGCTAACTTAAATCAACATTAAAAAGTTCAAAGGATGGGGGCTAGATAGCACTAAACTGAATTGGAGCATCTAAATCACTGAATCTGATGTTTCCTTTTAGTACTTGTGCAGTGTTACAATAATGGATTAGAGTGTCAATTTTGCTTTGATATCTTTGATCTAAACGTATTTTGTTTGATTACTTTATTTAAGGTGCTGATGAGTTATATAGAAACTGCTGGAAGCACCATGACACGGCAAAAAGCTCTAAAACAACAATATTTTTTTACCTGCAAATGTCCCCGCTGCAATAAGATGGTAATTACTATTTGAATTTTAATAAGAATACTTCTTTTGTTGATTTTGTAGCGTGCTAGTGTTACATCAGAAATTTAAGCTGTATGAAGTAACTGTTTATACCGCTCATATCTTCTTACTGCCGTTGTAATAGAAAGTGCACATTAAGAGCAAAGATCTATTTTTGTTTATTTGAATCTTGCAAATAGAAAAAGGTAAAGAGTGTGAATGTGAAAATAAGCCTAACAAGAAGAGTCTCTCTATATATCTATTCACCGCATGGTGTGTGTGTGTACATGCATACTTTATCTTTTTGGTAGTTCATAAAAGATTATTGCCCATTGAAGGGTCAACAAGATGATATTCAGGAGAGTGCAATTTTGGAAGGCTACAGGTGCAGAGATAATAGATGCAGTGGTTTCTTGCTTCGTGATTCTGGTATGTGATTGGATTGTGGTCAGGCAAATCAGATGGTCCACACATCCTTTTCAATTTTCTATTTGAATATGCAGATGACAGAGGATTTGTATGCCAACAATGTGGCCTCCTTAGGAGCAAGGAAGATGTGAAAGAGTTGGCAGCTGAAATAAAAGCAACTTCAGATGAGGCTTCCAAGTCTATTTCATCCGGGAGTATCCTTTTCCATTGTTTGTGTTGGGAAACATTAGTCTCTTTGGCCATTTGATCACAAGGTTTGTTTCTTTCTTTTTCCCTGTAATATACGTGTTTCTCTTTTTAATCAACCCAAGTGATGTGGGAACATCTTTCCGCATTTATAAAATATAAACAAAAAGTGTGTTCCTTAACTGGGCTTAGATATGCAGGAAACCCTTTCAATATATAAGTTGATTGAGAAACTCCAAAGGAAACTGTGCCATCCTTTTTCCATTAGCTTGATGCAAACTCGAGAAAAGCTTTTAAAGGTAGCATTGTGGCTGCATTTGTATTTGTTAATAATTCTCTCTTGCAGATAATTTTTAGTTGTATATAGGTCAATTTTCTTAGCAATTTACAGCAACCATCAGTCTATGTATGTGATTATCAGAATAATTTGGCTTTTTCAGATGTTGATGGAGCTGGAAGACTGGAAAGAAGCTCTGTCATATTGCAAAATGACTATTCCCGTGTATCAAAGTATGCCTTGCTTCAACTTCTGAATAGGAGATGTATGAGATAGACCTTTAAGTTTTAATTGAACATTTTGGAGTTTTTGGCCTCTTAAGAATAATGAATCCTAAGGGCCTTGAGGAATCAAGCTTTACAGGAAAAGATGTCTTTATCAGTTTTGGAACACTAGTAAAAGCTTTTCTAGTTATTCTATATGCAGTACACACTTCAATTCTTCAAATCACTTTCCATCAGTGCACAATTTTACTAATTGACAACCTTTGTATGTTGCTTTTTATGCCAGAAGTCTGTCTTTCACTTTGCATGTGCAAAAACCTAATAATGTGTCTGAACTTTTGAGTTGAAAAGTACATTCTTACTCCTGCTGACATCCTAAATTTAGCTTTGTTTACAATGCAGGAATATATCCAGAATTTCATCCTTTGCTTGGTTTGCAATATTATACCCGTGGAAAACTAGAGTGGTTAGTTCTTTCCTATGCATTTGGAGTTCATTGTAAATATTGGTGTCAGTATCTTCTCTAGAGTAAAAAGTTTCAGTCATCTTTTGAAAGAAGTCATAATTATACTGACTCTTAACTGACAATGGAGCTAATGAAGGACTTTTAGATGAGTAATTTGTTAAAATAAATGGGCATATAATAATCAAGAAAGATCATATAATTATTTCAGGCTCTGATCCTAGTCTTCTATTTTTGCAATTATTCTTGTTGGTTGACTTATTATCACATGGACTTCTATGATACAACAAATGAAGAACTGAGACCCCTCTGGAATCGGCTTATTGTGGATATGGTGATATTATCCCTGTGTAATAGTTAAGCCTGCTGCTGCTGCTAGATTGACCTGAACCAGTTACTCATACGCATGAACAGAAAGAACTCCTTATGGTAGTTTATTGACCACTTCCCTGAGAAATGCCACCATTTTTTACTGAAACTTGGTTGATATTATTGACGTTACAGGTTGCTCGGGGACACAGAGGACGCTGTCAAATCACTGACCCAGGCAGTGGATGTGCTTCGAGTTACTCATGGGACAAACACTTCCTTCATGAAGGAGCTCATAATGAAGCTAGAGGAAGCACGTGCTGAAGCATCTCACATTCGTTCATCTAAAGAAAATGAGTAGCAAAGCTCTTGTAATCATTTTGGAAGACATATATCTGCTATTCTTAGCACTAACATCTGCATCGATGGAAGGCAGAGGCCCTGTGAAAGGGGTGAAATATTAAAACATGGCCATTCTAAAAGAAAGGAATTCATCAGAAAGCCATGGCTGTTTCTTCCATCACAATTTATTGTATGCTGCCATGCTAACTACAGTTGGATTTGAAGCTAATTTTGAAGTTGTTTCTTCTTTTCTATTGGTAGCGCACATCTACTGGAGATCTGTAGCTGGTTCTTTCATTGGACTCTTTGTTGTATATTGGTGCTTCACGGATGTTAAGAGAATTTCAATGCAGATATGCTCAACGTGACTATGGTTGAAACTTCCTTTCTGTCATCGGGGAGGAGAATCCTTGTTGTGAGCAGCTGAGTGTGGCGACCCATGGTTGATGATGGGCCATTACTTGCAATAAATTATGATTTTTTTAAATCACTTGAATTAGTCAAAATATCATGAATGTTGGATATTATACGCTAAATGAAAATTTGATTTATGTTATCAAATATTTATGTAAAATTATTATCTTATGTTGTAAATTAGAAACTAAGCAAAACGCGTGATAATTATAAATTATAGGTCTGAAGTTATATTTCAGCTTATTTATGATTTATGTAGTTATGGAGGTGATTTTGTCTAGAGTTGAGAAGGGTTTTTATTCTTTTTTGGTACTTGGGATCTGCACAGTGGCTAGACCATGAGAGTTGTTGAAGCGACTTAATCGACTCCTAAGAAGACTCTCAAATAACTAACGTTTTTTCTGTTGAAAGTTGTAGTTGAAATTGTCACGAATTTGCAAATAGTTCAAGGATTAAATTATCACGAATTTGCAAATAGTTCAAGGATTTTGCTCTGGTTTACCTGATAGTCAAATTATTCTGGTTATGTTTTGTCATTATTTGAACAGTTTAGTGGTTCTCCCACTATTTTAGTGATTGTTGTAGGTTTATTGTATGTCTGAGTGCAATTCTTGATTTTTAAGTTTGATGTTATTTTAGGTTATAGAATTTTAAAAGGTTATTATAAGTATCTCTAAGTGCTAAACTCTGTAACGACCTTCTTTTAGCCATGAAATATTTTCATTATGTTAAAAAAAAATGTGAATATTGAAAATGAAAATTTCACTGATATAATAAATATGAAAATTGACGAAAAAAGTTTTGATTAGTATTTTTGGTAATTATATTTTTTATGCGGGTTTAGATAGCTACTAGATTCTTTAAATATCAATGGACTAGATTCGATTTTATAATTTTGGAAAAACAGAAACTGAAATGTAAAAATAAATAAAAGAAAAAAAAGATAACTTGCATTTTGATTATTGACTTACAAAATCAATTAAAGAATACTTTCTTTTAAATGCTTTTAGTAATAGATTGTTTAAAAAATAATAAAATATATTGTGATAAAATTAAATTATGAAGTGTTAAATTAATACATTGGAGGCCCTTCTAAAAACTGTAAAATCCTCTCAGGCTAGTTCTTGAAGGATAGCAGCAAGAGGTCCATATCCCTGCAAAATTTCTACGCAAATGCATGCGAAAAGTTCCATTTAGCTGAAAATGTAGTTTGTATGTACCACCTTTATCTTCCATAAATGAGTTTCCAAAGTACACATACATTAGGAGCAGAGCACACAATAACACAACATGGATGATTGCATATCACAAGTTTAAATGGAATAATAGAATTGAGCACAATTTCTCCATAACTGAACTTCCCCATTGTACAGCTCAACCTATTTCTATTCCCTCTCCAACTTTGACAAGCATTCCCTCAGTTGAAAGCAAAGCATAGACATTTGGGACAACAACTTACATTGCTGGTTTTGTGATGTTAATGACTGAGATGTTAGAGATGTGACTGGATCCTTAAGTAGTTGTCGTAGATCATACCACAGTTTCAAGGCTTCCTGATTATCAGCACAAGCTTCAGCAACAAATTGAAGCAGCTTACAGTCTTCCTCTTGAGGCGTTAATGGTTGTGTAGGGATTGGCGGAACAAGGAAAGGGTGTTGGAGAAGTTGAGGAATTCTCCATCTTTCATTGCGATCCCAGGCTAGACATTTTTTCATAAGATCAAGAAGCCATGGGTTGGAAACAGGTTCATAAGTTATTTCATGGTCTGGGTCTGTTATAACTTTGAACTTTGCCCAGAAAGTCTTGTACTCCGCAAAAGGGGTTCTCCCATATACCATTTGGTAAAGTATGCAGCCAAGGGACCAAATATCTGATGGCCGGCCACACTTTATGGTGTTTCCATTTGCATCACTCTCATTGCACATGAAAGCCTCAGGAGACATGTAACTCAGTGTTCCCACCTGCAGTATCAGAATACCAATTGTTAAGCAATTGTGGTGGTTAAACAAACCTTAATATCAAGCACACTCTGGATTCCCAGCTATTGCAATGTCTAAAGACAAAAGCGTGGGAGTAGCACTGATATCTGATCACTGATGTGAAACTCTAAAAGAATAAACCAACAAAATCACTCTTCACCAATATTAAACATTCAACACCAAGTAATAGAAATAAATTTGAACAGAATACTGCATGTCCACTAGCAAATAAATCCAGATTCTCAAGAAAACCGAGTACAGTCCATCATGAAGAAGTATTTTCAAATGCAAATAACCTTTAAAAACAACACAGATTTGCCTGATAGATATAGTAGATTAAAAACCAAAAGAAAGAAAAATGCACATGCATACACGTAGATTACATTACTTTCTACAGACTGAAAGAGTTAAAATTCGGCATTATACTCTGAGATTGCACATTGCTAATCAGTACAAGACAGTCAACATCGGTGAAATATACGATACTAACAGGAACGCTGCTAATCAGCAGTGGCCATCAAAGATCAATGAAATATATGATACTTAGGTTACCAAAATATAGCAGCAATTGGCATTTTAAAAATTATAGATTATGGCGGCTCTCAAATATGATTGTTCTCAAGAAAAAGTATAGTGGAAATAAGAGACAATATCTCCTAATAGCAAGATCTAGCAAGTTGCAGATAGGACAACAAACTGGACAAAACCCACATCCAAATGCAATATACTTCTGAAGAGTACACAATAATTTGAGAAAGAAGGGCACAAGTTCATGTTACCTGTGAATCCCTTTGGATGTTGGTTGTATCGCTCATTATGGCTTTAGCAATACCAAAATCAATTAACTTCAGAGAACCTTTGAGAAGAAGAAAATTAGCTGGCTTCAAGTCAGAGTGCACTATGCGTTCCTCATGTATGGTGTTGACGGCTTGAAGTATTTGCTACAAAACATTTAAATGAGATAATTTCAATATTCCATTCCTGGACAATGGACAAGATTGATCACTATGCATAAAGACTATAAAGTTCATTGTGCTCAATAATTCATTTGTAAGTTGGTGTTGTAATAAAGACAATGTAATGATCAAGTTCTCTTTCTACAAACTAAAATACCTAGATAATGAGAAATATTAATAAGAAATAAATACTAGGTAAATGATTTGGGAAAAAAAAAATTATAGTAGCAACCCAGGTCATATCAAACATAAAACTAACTCACTTAAAAGTTCTACCAGCAAGACCAGTGTCCCTGACAAACAAACGCATAGGTAATATATGTTATTAGGTAATAGCCACAATCTTCAATTATTTGGACGAGCTTTAACCAGAACAAAACAGTAAATCTAACATGACTGTAAATTTAATCAGAAACTATTAGACAGGGTGAAATTCAAAAACGAACCTGCCAGTAAAATCTGAGCCAATTCTCATCAATGGTCTGGTTGGTGCTATCCATTTCCTTCCATTTCTGGGACAGCATGTGAGCCAAATCAATTTCTCCATATTCAAGGACCATGTATATATACCCATCATCCTTAACTCGGCCATCCTTATTACTTGTGGATTCATTCATCACTTCACGAAGCAAACTTTTATCTGTCACCTAATACCAGAAAAGATGATTAGACACACCAGAGCCAGACAAATAGATCTAGAATATAGACTGCTAAAATTACACCTAACCTTTAAATTATGGGACTCTCACAAATAAAACTTCCCCCATATAATCAAGGAAGTAAATCCTTTCCAAACAAGACATAATATTTGCATAGTGCTCCTAAATTTAGAGAAAAAAACATCGTCAAAAAGAAAAGATTTTCATCATTGTATGGATGATTCAAAAATCATAGGCAAACTATTGGTGTCCAGCTTAGAACCAAAAGAAGTACATGACATATTCTTCCCAAACTCCATCAATACAATATTCAGTCAAAAGGAGGATATTAAAATTATCATGGGCATTAAAATAAAAGGAAGAAGTTTATACCCAGGAATATTATGTATGTATGTCATCATGATTAGTGCAAATTAAATGCTATTAGACAGACAAATTTTCAGTTGCAAGTGATTACCTCATAGTCTATTAACTGTATAATGTTGTTCTTTCCCTTCAACTTATTTAGGTACAAGATTTCCTGACAAAAACCATATGCAGTTGCATAATCACGACCCTTAAGCTTTATTTTCTTGAGTGCATAAATTGTACAGTCAGAAGAAATGACTTTGTGGACCTCACTACTTCCTCCGCTACCTATCTTACCAAGCCTTTGATAGAGCTTCCCATTAACTTTAAAGAACAAGTCGGGGTCATAATTCTTTTTACGAGGTGCTGAAGCACCTTTACTACCTGTGACCTTATCTTGTTTTTCTGGTTTAGAAGGCTCCAACTTGACATCTGAAGATAGGTTTTTGGATGATGGATCCTGAGATTGTACATCAGTATCATCTGCTGATCCTCTCTCTTTAGTTGGGTTTTCACAAACATTAGAATGATTCTTCGAAATGTCAGTTCCCTTAGACAGATCGCATTGTTTCTCCCTAGGAACATAATGTTCCTTAATTTGGGCATCAATAGCGGATGTAGAAGGTTGGGCTGCAATAGCTGTCTGATCAATTAGCATCCCACTTGTGTCCTTCAATGAAGGATAAGATAACTGCTCCATATTTTTTTGACTCGTATGCTGAGAACTCGCATTAAAATCTCCCAACGGTTCAACAGCTGCATGAGTACCACCCTCGGGATGGGAATGCGAGCAGTAAGTTGTTGAATTAAGTATGGGTGCAGAAGTGGAGTGGACAGATGTTGTGGTGGCACATGATGTGCCAATAACAGAAGATTGAGTAACAGGTTGGTTTAAAAAGTTTCGTAATTGATGCAACTGGTCCTGGACCGCCATTGTTCTTTTTGCCAGCAAAGATCCTGCGCCATCAGACCTCAAATGGATATCAGATTCTGCACTCTGAAAATTTTGATGCTTTGATTCATCATTGACAGCATTTGATGCCTCTGCTGGATTGCTTGCTTCCCATTCCATTTCTGTCAATGCAATTGAACTCATATGAGAAGATAAGTTCTCCAATCCAGTGGCCATTTGATGATCGGCCCCTGCATATTATAAGAGAAAGAAAACATATATATACATATCTAAAGAAGGATAGTGACAAATTCAAGAATGCTTTCCTATTAACAACAATTAAAAACTCTACTTGTGAATCACACAAATATAACAAAGAAGTCCTACATTACAGATATAGACTTCGAACGAAAAACTTCAAATAATAAAGAGCTCAGAGCTGCATAATTTGTTACCCTGGGAAGCAGCACTACTCGACATTGAAAATTGAACCTTCCTCTTGCTATCAACATTTTGAGAGTGTACACGCGAAAAGGGCATTGGAATTGGATTATTCTCTTTACAATCAACAATAGATTTAGACTGATATCCCTGGACATCAGGTGGGTTAAAGTTCTCTTCAAAGGTCTTCGTGATGGTAGTGCCTGAGATAGAAGGAGGGGTAATTGATGCATCTTCCTGAGTTTCCCTAACAACAGAAACTACTGGATTCTTAGTCTGCACAAAATTCGAACTCGAATCATTTCCAGCTTGAACCTGACTTGACGAAATGATGACATCATCAAACTTCTTAGGACCAAACTCAGCAGAAGAAGCTGCACTTTTAGATGCTTCACGTTTTGGAACCAATATACGCCTAGGCATTATACTATTTGTCTGCATCATGCTACCTAAAACACAAGCATACCACCCAATCAGCTATTCACAAATTTTATGTTTATAATTGTGATTGAATTGAGGTTAAACATAAAATAAAACCCTAATTTTCACAATTATAATGACTGATAACCAAACAGAGAAATAAAGCAGTTAACTAAAGCCATCTTAATGCAATGTGAACGGAGGTAGAGTGAGAGGAGGAAGTTACCGAGGGGACGGTGGCGCTTGAAGGCGGCTTGAACATGCCGGAGAAAGCCCGGCGGGGAAGAGCAAGAGGAGGAGAAGGAAGACGAAGTCGAAGACGACGACGACGTGTCGGCGTTGCTGATTGGACGTACGAGATTATTCTTTAGTGGGACCGGAAGGTTAGCCTCCCTGTCCATGATCGGATCTTGACGGCATTTCTCGTATGATTTCAGGGAAAACTGGCGGGAAAAAGAGGATCAGATTTGTGAAGAAAATTAGGGTTCAGGCAGTGTTTAAATTAGAGACATTTTAATGAATCAGTGACTCTTCATCTTTTTCTTCTTCTACCGACGGTGGCGATATTTGAAATTGGCTTATTGGCGGGCGCTCTTGAGGAGGATGAGGGTGAGGAGATTTGATGGGCTTTATTTGGGCCATTTATTGCTTAGAAATACAGTGATTGGCCCAGCTGGTTGGGCCTATTGTAAAGCATGGGTTCACATAGTTGAAGATCCACGGACTCCTGATTTATAAGCATAAATTATGGACTCTTCCACTCTCCACTCTAATATAGTAGATGTTTAGTTCTTAAAAGTTCAATTGATGTAAAAATTGTCTCTTTTCATTAACAACCAACCATATATATTGAGGTTACTCCATGAGTAGCCCAAGTGGGAAAAATGTGTAGATATAGTGATAAAAAAGTGTGGATATATGTTGTGAAGACCAATGATCGAACCTCCATCACCCTTAGTTTCCCCCATATGGTGTTATGAATTAATCACTCAATCTATATGTTCAAAAAAAAAAAAAACCATATATATTGAAGGACCTGGTTTCCTACCTTCCTTTTTTTTTTCGTAACAAATAATAATATATAATTTAATTTGTATGTTAAAATGAAATTATATTCTTTAGGTACAATTTCTGTAACCATTTGATATATTTAAAAATAAAATTTTAAAATGATTAAATTTTGATTAATAATTAAACTAATTGTCTTCTAAGGAAAATAAAATGTTAAATTTTATGGGTAAAGAAGTAAGAAGATGAGTGGGATTTTATGGGTAAATAACAACATTTTGCATCAGAAACCCAGCAAGATGTCCTGCAACAAATAGATAAGCTTTGGATTTGGAGTATCAGTATTTTTCTCGAGGAAGGGAAAAGTGTAGCATTAGTGAAAAATCATCATTACAAACTCACTAATTGAAGTAATAATTATTGGTTTGGTAGTTCAGTGTTAGAGGGTTGGTGTTAGTAGCTTTTTTGAATGTTTCAATGAATAATTTAAGGATCCCTTTCTCTGAATCCAGGTCCTACACAGACAAGTTCATGTTCTGTAGGTCTTTTGATTTTAATTTTGTGTGTTAAAGCTTAAAGCCGAATGAGAACCGTGCAAAGGTTCCCACTTGCCTCCTGAGCTACCAAAATAACCAAATACCAATGCATATATAGTGCAATTAATTCATAATTAATTATTGAAGGTTAAGTAGTCAAATTATAATTTTTTTTAACCTTAAAAAAATTATGAATTCAATCTCTCGGCACTATAGTGTAGAGTGAAACTTCTAGGTTTTTTTTTTTTGAAAAAAAAAAATCTCATGATATATATTAGAAATCCAATTAAAGTCAACACATGCATGTGTACTATATGCTAAAATTTTCAACACTTAAATGGATGTAGCTCAAGTGATGAGTTTATAATAAAAATTTACTGTTTCCAATTTAGAATGCTTCAACAAAAACCTCTATCGCCAGCTATTGGTGAGTTTAGTGTTTAAAGTTTTATAATCCACTAAATAGGTAAGCGACTGCACCATAAAAGCTTTGTCACTTATAATTCTTCTGTTTAGCTTTTAAAAATAATGTGTTTATTTATTATTTTAAATTTGAAGGTACTTATTCAAAATTCAAATTAGGCTAATTGATCCTTGTTTTCATTTTTTACACAGTATAAATTCCCTCTTGAAAACTATATGTCTTTTATATATTTTGTATAAAAGTGGCCCATTAAAGAAAAATGTATTTAAATAATTAAAATAATAATAATAAAAATTATTGTGCTTGTATTTTTGCAACAAAATTATCGGGTCCGTACCCGAATATTTAATATTATATTTAATTAGAACTAGATTATATAGAAAATAAGTTTGATTTAAAGGATTTAATTGAAAATAATTAAGTTCAGGGACTGAGACGAATTTGAATATCAACCGCCCATTTTATCCAATTATATAAAAAAAAAAATATTTACGTGTTGGACGCATAGGAAACGGTGGAATGAATCACCACCACTTCTATGCTGAAGAGGGAAGGACGAGTCCGGTACCAAATGGTACCAGACAATAAAAAAAAAAAAAAAGAAGAAAGGAGAAGCAGAGGCAAGCAAAAGAAGAAATGGAGATGAGTTCGTCTGTTCGTCGGTAGACAGCATAGGTGCTAGAAGCAAGAAGGAGCCAATGACATAGGTGAGTGGATCTCCTTCTTCAAAACCCTATTATTTTCGTTAAATTATTGTTTTGTTAAATAAATTATATTATTGTTTGAAATTATTTTTAGTTTCGGATGAAAATTTGAAAATTTTAACGTTGGTTGAAGCTGGGAAGGCAACTCCCCATTGAGGCCTAGAGGCGGCGCCTCTATGGCACGAAGCCGTGCGCCTCCTCCTTGAGAAGTGGACGCCTCTGAGTCACAGAGGCGTCCGCCTTTATGACGACGTGACAGTGCCTCTGTGATGGAGGGCGGTTCCTCCCTGCTGTACAGGCGATGCCCCTGTGTATTTTTTAGCAGTTTTTCAGTTTGTTTTGAAGAATAAACCCGTTTCTGAACTGAATTTAAATGATTTTGAGTAATTGAATGCTAAAGGATTGCAGTAAGACTGTGTCCGGAATACGACAGGGTTCAGTGAGACGTAAGACTGTATCTGGGACACAACAACTCATGATATTTCCTGTATATAGGATACAGAGGTAAGCCCTATTAGCTACTTATGTGATTATTGATTCGGTATGCATACCTGACCCGAACCTTCAATGTGCTAAATGGTACACACCACATTGACAGTAATCTGATTATATACTGTTATTAAGAGTCAATTATGATTTGATTATATTGTTTAAAGGAATCAATGTGATTTGATTCATATGTTTAAAATGTTGATGTTTGACTCTTGGATTTACAGTTATTGTTTAACTGTTTCTGATGATTGGTTTTTATATTATTTATATTGTTATTTGAAATGTTATTATTTTAAGTTATCGAGAGTGTTTATTTTATTCATTCACTGAGTGTTTCACATAAAAATACTCATCACACTCTTTTGTAAAATTGTTTTATTTTCAGCCTAGCTATTGTACATACTATATAGAATAATAATGGCGATCATGTGGGTAGCTCAGACTTTAGATATACATGATATTGAGATAGATGTTATGTATTTCATATGACATGATTTCGACACCGACTTATCTTTTCGTGTTTCGGTAGACCCCATAGCCATCAAGTATCGTACGAGTACGATGAGGAGTAACTTCTTGGACGGTTGTTTGACAGTCATTTCCGTTGCCTATGAGACACAGGTTGGAGTCCGGGTCACTATGACTTGGACTTAGTCATTGCAGTTACTGCTGAAGTTATGTCACTTTTTGCCCGTAGAGGGTTGAGCTTTAGGATAGGTGCTACTGTTTTTGAGTAAATATGTGGGTAGCACATCCTTAGGTAGTTAGCCTACCTTTACTAGAGTTTTGTTAGGACTTTTGATCATTTTTATTGTATCTTATTGTATATATTTTTGCTAGCCCTTTTTCTCTAGTATTTCCCTTCGCCGCTGAACAATGACTTTGTATATTATCTTGTATATGTATGTATATTATCTTTTTCATATATCAGTGTTTGTTGTTGAGATGGTATATGTATAAACTCGTTATTTATTATTGTGTTGTTTAGACAACATTAACCATATAATATTTTATATTGTTATTAAACAATCAACCTCAGTGAATATATTAATAAGTTATGATTTAAGCAATATATAAGTTATTATCCCTTTTTATTAAACCAGTCAATCTGGATAGTTTTCTTAGGTTCTTATTAGAAGTGGTACATTTCAATGTTGTTACTCTGTGCTGGACAGTCCGAGTTGTAAATATGTCCGACATGGACGCCGGTGGAAAGGGGTGTCACAAAAATTGTTAAAAAAAGCATTAAAAACATTTTAAAAAGCAAATATTAAAGCCATAAACTTTATCATATAAATAATAATCAAGAATAGCTCCACATTTGAACTGCCATTGCTTTGTTAATTAACCTCCATGATTTTTTTTCCTGATTTTCTACTTTCATTTTTACCTTATTAGTAACGGTTACTTCTTTAGATTTTTTTTTGTATATAATCTCTTTCAAGTTTTAAAGGCTTTAGATTATGTAAATGTTGCCCCGAAGACTGTTAAAGTTGAAAAGCAAGAGTTGACAGTGCATTAATTTTGATAAACATTAGAAGTGGGGAGATAATTAAGATATAATTATTGAGCTAGTTAATTAGCAAAGTTGAAAGCTTTATTATATTCCACAGCATATGGGGTCGTATGATTTTGAGGCAAAAGGAATCATGCAGCTTTTCCACATAAGCAAGAGAGCTGTATTATGGTGTAATTAGCATTGGAGATGTATCATGTGTGGCACTTAAAAGCTTAAAATTCTACTACATTGGGATGCTAACAAGTAACAACCCTACAGAGCTTAATTACCTCATCATTGTTCAATAAAGCAAATTTATGAAAAATCAAATTATATATATGAGCATATTATATTTTTAAAAAAATTTGATCTAATCCACACTTTGCTTTTTTATTATTATTTAAAAATTAAATTTTTATATTTTTTATTTTTAATTCAGTATGCACTTTGATTATTATGTAAAAATTATTACCATCATTCAAGTTAAACTTGAAATATAATGATAACTATAAATATTTAAACTCAGGATGTAAAAAATACCAATTTACCGCTCTCCCATTGAAAAACTTAACATATTGTTAGGTATTTTTAAATATTCATAAGTGACATTAAATAAATCAAATTTATTTATAATCGAACTAGAGTCTAAGAAGTCTTTATATCAATTGCATGCGACACATGAAAACCAAATAAATAATAATGAATAAAAAATTGTGCAAACTGCAAGAAAATTAATATACAAGCAATTTAATATAGGAAAAAATTTGCAAAACAATTAATATTCAAGCAATTATAATGGGGACAAAAAATGGTGCAAACTATTGACAATATGAAACAATTTTACTAGGGAATGGAGAGGGTCCATATAGATAGTAAATTGAAGAGGGACCCATAATTGGTTTCTTCTGCCACTGGTCCAAGTATCTCTAAGTTATTGAACGGTTAGATTCCCATCATCAACGATGTCATATACAGAGCAAGTATTGTACTATAAATCATACTTGTCCATATGAATGTAGTATAATAAAGATCCAAACTCAATACAAAAACAAAGCTTCACTTCAACTCTAGTGGCCTCTGTTTAGAGCATGTGAGAAAAAAACCAAAATCATTCCATTTATTTAGCCTCAAGCTCTAGTTTTTAGATCACTTGTCACTGCATGTCCAATGGCTAAACCTAAACATCCAACAAAACCCACCAAGAAAATCAGCCAAAACCAAGATCACCATCCCAAAAAATCAGAGAGACCACCCTCATGGTTAGTTGTAAGAGGCCTTTTTCCCTGTAAGGACCTAAAATCACAGCAGCAGCAGCTAAAGGAACAAAAGCAGCCACTACAACAAAAGCAAGAACAAAAGCAACAGCAGCAGCACAAGAAAGAGAAGAAACATCATCAGAATCAAGAACAAGCCTTGGAGGAATCTAGCAAGAAATGCAAGAAAATAAAGTGTTCAGGCTCACTATGCAGCAACACGAAGGTCATGCATAGGCCTGAAACAACTTCCCCTGAAGTACAAAGGAAAAGAGCTTCTTCACTGGCCTTAACTAGTTGTAGCAATGATGCATCAAGCAGATCCATGAAAGCTCCTTTAAATGAAATAAGTAATGGGGTTCTATCCTCTACTAATTCTTCACTATCTGCTTCTTCTAATTCTTCCTCTGTGACCAATGCTGGTTCTTTTAGAGGAATGCCTTTCAGGAGATTTTCGGGTTGCTATGAGTGTAGAATGGTGGTAGATCCTGTTCTTGGATTCACTAGAGACCCTTCTTTGAGAAGTAGCATTTGTTCCTGCCCTGAATGTGGTGAGATCTTTGTCAAAGCTGAAAATCTAGAGCTTCATCAGGCTGTTAGACATGCAGGTAACTCACCATTTGCTGCTATATTTTATTTGTTCTCTAATTTATTTATTGAAGCAAAAATAGTTTGATTCCACTTTTCATGGTTAATATTTTGTTCAAGACCATAATAGCCAAATATACAGATTAATTTCATTTAGGTTCTGCCATATGGGAGTTGAAAATTTTCAACTTTTGACTACTTATTTCATTAATGCACCATTTTTTTTTTCTCTGAAATACACCTCTTTCAATACCCTTTGCACATATCCATGCATTAAGCACAGCCACCAATTCAACCAAGTAATTAACTCTATTTTGGAATCAAAACTTTGCAGTATCTGAACTGGGTCCAGAGGACACAAGCAAGAACATAGTGGAAATCATATTCCAATCAAGCTGGCTAAAGAAACAAGCCTCTATTTGTCAAATAGACAGAATCCTCAAAGTCCACAACACACAAAGAACCATCTCCAAATTTGAAGAGTACAGAGACACCATAAAAGCCAAAGCAACCAAGTTGCCAAAGAAGTACCCACGTTGCATAGCAGATGGGAATGAGCTCCTCAGGTTCTACTGCACTAGCCTCACCTGCTCCCTAGGCCTAAATGGCTCATCCAATTTATGCAACTCAATTCCACATTGTAATGTATGTAGCATCATCAAGAATGGATTTAAAGAATCCTCTACAGGAGTTGTCAATGGAAATGGGATCCTGACAACAGCAACAAGTGGTAAAGCACATGACAAGGCTGCAATATTAGAGGAGAACAGTGATAAGAGAGCAATGCTGGTATGCAGGGTCATAGCGGGCAGAGTTAAGAAGAGTATGGAGGGTAACATGGAGGAGCATGACTCAACAGCTGGTGCTGTAGGAGTTTACTCTAATTTAGATGAGTTATATGTGTTTAATCCTAAGGCTATTTTGCCTTGTTTTGTAGTGATCTATGGTGGATTTTAGTAGATTCCAAATATGTACTTTGTTACTATCAAACTATTTTGTTTGATTTGCTTTGTTCAGTAAAATCTTCACCTTGTTTACAATCATAGTATTTGGTATTATTTGAGGGATCCATCGGTAAAAAACCAGTGTAACAAGTTTGCCAAAATTGTAGTTATGGACTGCGTGGAGACAATTAACAATAAATTTGGTGGGTTGCAACTTGCAACTTGGCGGGTGTCCCATACAAGGGCATTAATTGTGCATTGGGTGTATGTGATGTATCATTGTTACCAAGGCATTGTAGTACTAAATTTTTGTGCCCTTTTCTAATTTATTAGTTTTTTTTTTTTTTTTTTTTTTTTTTATCTTAATAAGATATTGAGAGAACGTGATCAAATTCTTAGAGAACGCAAACCATGATTTTAGGTACAACCCTAAGTCCATTAAAAATAAAGTTTCTTTCCATCATGAAGAGTTTCATCAACTCATCCACATTATAGTGTAAACCACATTTAGTTAAATTTTCACATCGTCTGGAGCACGCATGGGCATAATGGCTAAGGGGCTTAACTTGGGTTCGACTTCCGTTAGACGCATTATTTTAATTTATTGATTTTTTTTTGTTATTTTTTTCACTTTAAAAAAAATTAAATAAGTTTTACAAATTTGAATAGTAAGTTTAGTGATTACTCGTTAAAAAGGGCAATGGGTATGATTTAGTGGAGTTATAATTTTTTAAAAAAAAATTCAAGTTCTACACCCTCAAATGCATGCTATTATTGTTTCAGTTTCTTTTCTGCATTAAAAAATTTTTATTTACTTTAAGTGTATTTTCTAGTTAAATATATAATAAATTTTATATATATTACATTTTTATTGATCAATTATAAAATAATTAAAATGTATATTAACGAATATAATCGTCAAAGAAAAAATATTGGCAAGAAAAAATTAGATTATAGTATGCAAGGACCATGCCACCCACCAAAGAAATTCCCAAAATGTTCATATTTTTTTGTCTTGATATTCTAATATGTACTAGCTAGCTAGGGTGTACAGAAAAAATCAAAAATCGATTAACGAAATCAAACCGAACCGACTAATTTAGTTCGGTTATGTATAAGTTTGGTTCAATTTCAGTTTTAGATACAAAAAAATTCGATTAGTCAGTTTGGTTTTAGTTTTGAGTTTGAAAAACTGAAAAAATAGAACCGACCGAGATATATATATATATATATATATATATATATATATATATTAGTTTAGAAAAATTATACATAAATATTAAAATTATAAATAAAAAATATTTGTTGAGTTATATAATTAAAGAATACACTTTAAAAAATTTATAAAATAAATAAATAAAAAATAAAAAATTTATTTAAAAAATAAAATTCATAAACCGATAATTTGATTGGCTCGGTTTTTAATATATAGTCTGTTCGGTTATGAATTTTCAGAAAGTTCGGTTAGTCGGTTTTTTTGGTTCGGTTGCACATCCCTAGCTACGAAGTACATACCTGGCAAGCAGATTTGTAATAGACTACACTTGAGACACCAAAACATGGGTGTAATGAACTGAGTGAAAGTACTCGGAATCAGGAAAACACTGAGCTGAACTGATAACCTCAGTTTGTTTCCCCAGTAAGAAGATAGTAGTACAGAACTGACTATGAGCCACTATAGCTAGTTTAGTGGGTGAGGGCGTGCGTTAGTACGTTAAAATTTGTTAACTAGCCTTGTTTTTATATAGTCTGCATTTGCGGTCGCGCATGGGGGTTCTTGATTTGTGTTGCATTTTCATTTTTTCTATCTTTATAATTGACTCTTGTTTTGTACTCATTACCTCATGATTTCGAATTTTCTTGATTCCCTAAACTAAAAAGGTTAGGCATCCAAGTATGGGCTTAACAAACCACTTACAATATACTATAGCAAAAATAACATTGCCTCTTTTTTCAAAAGATTTTGGAAACTGAAAGTGTTCTAATCCACTAAATAGATGCCAATTAAGTTGTTCAAAAAAAATTTTAATAGATGAAAGTTATTTATATATGTCTAATAGTCCTGTAGCCTGTGCCCTGTAGGTATTCATAAATATTTATTTGAAAACTAATTAGAAATTATCTAATTGTGAGAACTGTGAAAGTTTCGAATTTGAAACTCACAATCATTATCTAATATTGATAAGAATTTATTATTTTTTATGGTGAGCGATAAAATGATGACTATTTCTATTATATAGGACATAATTGACATAAATATACAAGAATTTAGCGATATTATAAATAGTTCAAGTGGGAAAATGTGTGGACAAATGTGAAGACCATGAATCGATTTCTCACTCTCTTGGGTTCCCTTTATGGAATATGTTGCTTAAGCAGTAAACCCTCAACTCATCATTAAATGCCTTCAGTATAACGTTAGGCAAAGTGAATTAGCTGAACTTATTTATTTTGTTACCTTTGCTGTTCTCAACCTGTGGAGCCAAATGGATGTTTGTCCTATCTAGAGGAATTTTCTGCAATGCTTTTGGCTTTAGAGTCATTGAAAAGATGAAAAGAAAAGAATTTCACTGCTTAAAAAGAAGGGAACAGAAGCACGATTCATAATGTAGAAGCAGTTGAGACAGAGACTAGAGGTGGTGGAAATGATTGAACAGGAAAGCAACGTAACATAGAAAAGAAAAGTGTTTTAAAGACAGCCCATCTGCTACGAACAAGCCTGGAATGAAGCCTTACAAACAAAGGGACCAAAGCTTTACATCAAAAATGACAAATGGATGACCAACTCGAACCACGGCAAATTATATTATGGACCCCTGTCCATATTGCAATATGAATCAGGGCTCCTTCACACGTGTTTAATGTCCTTTCTTCTAACTCTTCTTCACGTGTTTTATTATTCACCTCTTCAAACAATTAACAATTACCAATAATATTATGCTCCAATCAATTTTCACAAAATTCCATTTGAACAAGACTTTTAGCGTCTACATGAATTATGATCACACAAATTAAAATGTAAAAATTAAAAATTTTCATATCAGCCAAAA
>CATIWO010047527.1:0-16350 GCA_949673435.1 Macaranga tanarius | reverse complement strand
TCCAATTTGTTGGGTTGGTTTAGAGTTTAGAAACAGAATCAGGCTTGGGCAAAGAAATCGACTAAGAATACACAAGAAAAATCTTTGTAATCCATCTCTAAGTCAATTACTTTCAAGCAATATGCCCTCGTCACCTCGTGTTATTTGTCATTTCTATTAAATTGTAAAAAATGTTAAAAATAGCGATATATATATATTTTTTTCAAATAGTCAAAATGATGAGTGTTGACGTGGTACCTATATTAGCCTATTCTAATGAATTTTCAACTGTAAAAAATAAAAAATTTAAATTATAAAAATCATTAAAAGTTGTGTATTATTTTGTTTTTAGAACTATCAAAATGGATCTTCGGATCCCACAGTAGTAAAGAATGTGTGTGGTGTATGTTATAAGCATGTAGTCAGAGCCTTCTCAGTCAGCAATTGCCTAGTGAAGTATTCTGCTACAGTAAGTTTTGTATGTGCAAAAAAAAAGTATTATGCTACAGTAAGTTTTGTATGTGCAAAAAAAGCTAACGTCCTCTTATCGGTGTGTACGTTCCCATATTACTTGCTACTAGCAGAAGTCAGTGGAGGATTGGATTTTCGGATCCCACATTAGTAAGGAATGTGTGTGGTGTAGTAAAGTATTATGTTACAGTAATTCTTGCATGTGAAAAAAAAAATTATATCAAAATTGGTTTAGTTTAAAATTTAAACTAGTTGTTGAAACTTGAAACTGCAAAAAGGGAGTTATTATCACTAATAAACTTATGTATGACATATTCATAATTAACTAGTATCCCATAAAAAGCATACAGTTACTAAAAAAATTGCAAATTGAGTGTTTGTTATGTTATTTGGATACTAAAAGGAAATTGAAAGGGAAGAGAATTGAAAGTGAATTATTTTCATTCATTTTCCTTCTAAGAGAGGAAATTGATTATACCCCAATTTGAAGTGTAAAAAATTTCCAACTTCTGGGAAGGGAATGAAATTTAAGGTGTATATAGACTTTTATCCTTATTATTTTATTATTAATTTTAAAATATCCTTCTTATATTTATGAGTATTTTTTTTCTAGGTTTTTATTTTTCATTTTTTTTAACATATTAACATCTCTTGCTTCTTATGTTTATTCTCTATTATCTTGTTCGACCTTTTTATGTTCTTCAATTCGGGTAACCTTTTTTTTTCGAAAAAATTAAGATGAAGCATGACCTCTCTACAAGGAAGTTGAAGCTAACGTTAATTAATTGTGCAATTTGAATTATTTTTTTTTTATGATAGTAGAATTGTCTTTTTTTTTATTATTATTTTATTTCTCCTTCTATCCATCCAAATACAATTGTAACATTTCTCTTTTTTTTCATCTTCTCAATAATTTTTATCATCCAAATACAATTGAATATAATATTTTCCTTCCATTCCTTTCCCCTCTTTTACCTTCCCTTGCCCTTCCCAGTATGTTGCCATGCACTGTGTAAATCTTCAGTATACATGATCATAAAAAGGAAAAAAAAATGATACAATTAAAATTAGACATGTCAGAAGTATATATTCTCATACTTTATTTTATGTGGTTTTGTCGTTTTGGTCTTCAAATTGAAATTGTCATTGTATTTTCTATTAAAAGAAGTGGGGCTAACACCGGCTAACACCCTTTCCGTGTGGGGTTTAACACCGGATATCCAACGTAGTAGAGCAGGGTTTAATTCCCCCTTCCCCCCTGCTCTCCCAGGAGCCCACAGGGCTTTAAAAACGACCAAAAAAAAAAAAAAAAAAGAAGTGCATTGTATATCTTAATAAATATCATATATTTGTTGTATTTTCACCTTTGACCCACTGAGAAAAATATTGTGCGGCCAAAGGGTCATATTGGACCCTTAATTATTATTATTATTTTTTCCAACAGGAACTTTATGTGTTAAATTTGACCCAAATAAGATCCTATCCTAACAGAAGTCATAACTACCGTTAAAATTCACTGAGCTGGCCTTTTTATAGGACCCATCTTCTTTCATGGGATCTTTACCTGAGTACCCTTTTTAAATATTTTTATCACCTCAAAATCCCAACTTTTCTAAAATTACTCCCGTACCTTTTGACGTTAAAAATATTACTTCCATGCCCATCTACTTCAACGCAAAAAAAAAAAAAAAAAAAAAAAACGCTCAAACTCTACTTCTTCTTCTTCCCTGCTCTCGGATCCTTCCTTCTCTACCATAACCACTGCCGCCACCACCACCACCTCCACTGCTGCTCACTTGGCTGTTAGATTTTTGATCCAAATTGAGATTTTGGGTATATATATATTCCTTGAAAATTTTTAACTAGGTGTTCTGTCTCTACTGTCTCTACGTTACTGGACATCTCAATACCCTTTTCCATGCTGAATATCAAAGAGGAAGCTACTTGTACAATCATTAGTGTAGGCGGCGGGGTTCAGCGCACGCCCAAGTGTTCGGCGACTACGGCACTGTGCTGGCTCAAGGCCCACTAGGAGTACAACGTTGGGCCTTTTTAAAGGGCTTTGGTTGGAGAATGGAGTCGCCACCCGGGTGAAATTCGAGAACACTTTACAGCAACTGGATTCCACGGAGAAAGCCCAGCAGCCGTCCTCAGAGATTGGGTCCGAAAACTGGGTATGGGCTTTAAACGGCCCACCCGACTTTGCGATCGGCCTCCGTTTGTGTTTTATATTTTATTATTTAATTATTTCTCGAATTACATGCAAATGACTATTTTAATTCAAACAATTGTCAAATTTTACAATTTAGTCCAAATTGATTAAATTAATCCATTTCCATGCAATTTTAGGCCATGATCCATACATCCATTCAAAACAATTAATCAAATAAACAACAAAACAGGAATAAAACATACAAAGAAAGGAGGGAGGAGAAAAAATTACAAATCCCACAATCAATAATAATTTAAATAAAATGAATAAATCCTAAGAATTCTAAAATAATGAAAAATATTCATTATTGATGTTCCTGCATTGTCTTTAATATTTTAGTAATCTTTAGGTATCATCAGAACTCTACAAAAGCAACTCAAAAATTAGAAAGAGTGAAAATAAGTCAATTAAAAATGTCTGCGAAACAGAGGCGGCGCCTGTAATATCCGTGTCCTAGAACCGGATTACTGTTTACTAATAACCATTAAGAATGTTATTACTGCAGTTAATCAAATTGGATGATTTGAGCTAATTATCAATTATTCAAATAAATGATTTGGAGTTTGATTATTTCGTATTTAAGTCAAAAATCGATAGAGATTTAGCTTGTGACATTAAATTAAAGTTGATGATATTAGATGAAGTTTATAATGATGAAATTGTAGAGAAAATGGAAGGACTAAAGTGTAATAATGAGAAGTGAGTAAATTAAAGAAGAAAGAAAGAAAAGAAGAAGGATTAAAGAAGTGAAAGAGGGAGTTGTTAGCTTTCAACAGAAGAAAGCATGGTGGGAGAAGAAAATAAGGAGGAGGAAGAGAAGGAGTAGTCGGCAGAAGCAAAAGAAGGAAGAAAAAGGAAGAGAAAGAAGAGAAGAAAGAGAGAGAAGAGAGAGAAAGTACTCTAAAGACCTAGCATCAGAATCAAGCAAGAAATTACGGTGAACGACAGGAGAAATCAGTGAGTGGTTTGTGTTCCTAATGTTTTTGGTTTAGCTTGGTTTTTTAGTTCGATTTTGCATAAAATGCTATGGTTTTGGATGTGTTGTAAGATCTAGAGTGATCTAAGTTGCTTAAGGCATGATTTGAGAGTGTTATGGAGTTACAAGTCGTTATTAAAATGATCTGTGACAAAATTTTGAAATTATAGCCGTTTTCTGTAAATTTTCAGTCTGTTTTTGTATTTCTGGGTTACAGAGCCGTGCGTCTGATCTCCCCAGAGGCATGCACCTCTAGGCGCCTCTCCTACACACGTGCGCCTCTTTCCTATTGACCGACGCCTCTTCCTTTTCTTGTATAGAGGTGTGCGCCTCTATACAAGGGCGTGCGCCTCTGCAGAAGAGATGTGCGCCTCTGCAGCTATGACGTGCGCCCCTGCAGCTGAAACGTGCACCCTAGCACCCTGATATGCGCTTCTGTGGCTCATATAGGTCCCCCAGAGACCCGTTTCGCGACCTGTCTGACTGGAACCTTCGAACTTTCGACCGAAAACTTGCTTTAAACATTCGAATAATGTACTAGAGCACAAAAATGGTCGAAAATGCTAATTATTGTTGAAATGACCTGAAATTCTTAAGTCTCAAACAAAGAGACTAAATCTCTGTGAATAATGGATTAAGAATATCCCAACTGGCAGATGATGCCTTTGCAATAAAGCATAATGCCCAATGATAAATAATGTAATGAAATTCTATATGAGAGTATATATATGTATATGTATATGGGATGAGATGGGATGTGGAGCTGGCCACTCGTTGATAACTATCTTTGGGACAGCGCAGGGATCCAGAGGTGCCTTTGGGACGGATCCTTGTGGTTTATATGTATGCATACGATGATATTGAAATGAAAATGTGTTTTGGCTAGTGTAAGCCATGGAAAGAAAGATAAAATGTTATGTGAGAATGAGAGATGTTGTATATTGTTATTTTCCTTCGGGGAAAGAGGTTGAGATTATCTATGATGAGATAATTGAGAATATTGTGAATGATAATATTGATGCAATTGATCAACTCTTAACCTTAATAATGATTGAGGTGTAACCTCCTAATATTTAAAAGATGAAAACTGTTGTGATAACCAATATTGCGAGAATCGCTATTAGAAATGCCAAAGGAATAAAGTTTATTCAGCTTTGAATTTCAAGCTCTTATGGACTCGGTGTTTATTTATGTAAGCATTTTGGCTATGATTTTGTAAATGATTTTGATTGGATGGTTTTAAAGGAATCAGGGATTCATTTGATGTTTTGAAATGCTTTGAGCTCTATTTCAGTAAAGAGAAAATTATATTCTTGATCGATTGGATTTATTTTAAAAATGGATTTTATAAATTGAGTTTTATCACTGGGAAAATAGTTCAAGATGGTTTTGGTTTGACGAATTGTCATAAAAGATATATTTTGCTGCTCGCTGGGTAATTTTTTTTGAAATTACTCACCACCATTTTTAAAATGATTTTCCCAAATTGAGTTAGTAGATAGAGCTGGAGGAAGAGATGGCTATCTATTGGGCTTCTATGGTATATGAGGTTTCAGCAGCTGAGACCCTGGTGTGCTACGTGGTCAGCCATGATGCTGATGCGGATTTAGTTTTTAAGGTTACGGTGCTGCCTATTGGAGCTGACGCACATATCTCATCAGTGCGTGAGGAGCACGAGGACAGTGTCTGTTCCATCTTCCGTATTACTTTTGCTACTGCCTTGGATGTCGAGGTCTCCCTCACTTGGGCGTGATGCAGTCTCGTGGATGCATCGGATTTTGGCCTTTTTGCTTGTAGCCTTTTCCTGTAACCTTTTGAGCGTGTCACCAGAGTGATTCTTGAGCCAGTGGGCTAGTTCTGTTTGAGGATTGACCTAGACTTGTGCTGCTATTACTACCTTTGTCTTCCACCACCATCATATTCCGGACTGAGATCCGAGGGTTATGCTGGAGATTAGATGCTAGGGAAAATTTTATAGTACCTTGTATTAATTGTATTAGCATCTAGTACTCTGAGATTATATTCCTTTGGGATTATTGTATATTTATATATGTGGATGGATGGCTAGCACTACGGTGTATATGATGTATTTATATATTATTGTGGTTGATCTTAGTAATATGTGATGTATGATTATTAAGGATGATATTGGTATATGATCGCTGGATGGATACATGTGATAAATGAATGATGAATGGATGTAGCAACATTAAGCAAATACCAAATAAGGTTTTAATTTGTACGTGTTTTAATAGTGTTACCAAGTGTTAGATATAACCTTAAAAGCTCATTAAGGATTTAAAATATAATTACTGTGGATAATTGTATATTAGTGGTTAATTAAAGGATAAGGTGTGACAAAATCAAATCCCAACGAAATTGTCAAAAATCAAATCCTAACTAGGAAATAAAACTAACAACAAAATAGTAATAAAAATTAAATCAAAAATCAATTCTAAAATAAAAATAAAAATCAAACCCTACCCATAATAATAATAATAATAATAATAATAATAATAATAATAATAATAATAATAATAATAATAATAATAAATAATTACGTCTCTTGTCCATTGTTCTGCAAACTCATTCCAATAACTCCAAGACTTGCTGCACCGCATCACCTATTCAATATAGAATGGATAGTGTCATAGAGCTACAAATAGGGCATTGTTACACTATGATTGCTACAAAATAGGTATTTTTAGTGTTTTATGTATATATATATATAGGAATAAAGGTGAAATTCCCCCCTAAACTTTTTAATGAAGACCAAAGTAGCCACTTTGTGACTTTTTGGGCCAATTTAGCCACTAAACTATTCAATAAAGGTCAAAATAGTTCTGACAATTATATTTACCCCCTTATTTTTTGACAAGTAAACAAAAGGCCCCCTAAATATTTATAAAAACTTCCCTAATATTTTACTTATTTAACAATTTAATCCCTATTATTGTAAAGAAAAAAATTTTAAATTAAAAAATTCAAATAATATTTAAAACTCAAATATATTTATACCATATAAAATTTAATGAAATAATAATATATTATATAAATCTAATTATGCATAAAATATATTTTTTAATATATTAATGTATTATATTTAATGTTTATATCATAATAACACAAATTTATTTATATTTTAGAAAAATTAATGTATAATTTAATATATATAAATTATTATTTTTCAAATTTTTCATTTTAAATCTATAAAAAACATAATAATAAACTAAGATATAGTTAAGATTAAACTATTTTAATAATAAACTAAGATATAGTTAAGATTAAACTATTTTTTCATAACAATTTATTCTAAAAATTAATTTATTAAGTGATAAAATTATGAAAAAAGTTTTTATTTTAAAGCTATATATATATATATATATATATATATATATAGGTAATTCTTGATAGTGATAATAAGGGTAATTTTTTATTATATCTTGTATGAATTATTATTATAATATTTTTAACTAGTCTCAAGTTGAACATATTTGGTTGGAAGATTTTTCATAAATTATACATTTATTTTTTTTTTATAATATAAAAATTAAATATAATGCATGAACATATTAAAAAATTATATTTTATGCATAATTAGATTTATATAATATATTATTAATTCATTATATTTTATATGGTATAAATATGTTTGAGTTTTAAATATAATTTAAACTTTTTAATTTTTAAAAATTTTTCTTTACTATAATAGGGATTAATTTGTTAAATAAGTAAGGTTTTTGTAAATATTTAGGGGTCTTTTGTTTGCTTGTCAAAAAATAAGGGGGTAAATGTAACTATGAAGACTAATTTAACCTTTATCGGATAGTTTAATGGCTAAATTGGCCCAAAAGGTCACAAAATGGCTAATTTGATCTTCGTCAAAAAGTTCTGGGGAAATTGATCCTTATTCCACACATATATATATATATATGGGATGGGTAGAGAACGAGAATAATCAGTTGTTAAACATATTGAGGGTTTTCTAAACTTTTTTCTTTCCTTTTTTTAATTGTAAATTTTGAAATTTTATCAAGTTTACACTTGTGGTTGTGGTGATCTTCTTGAACTTATCACTCAAAACTTTTAATTATTATTGAGTAAAACTTTAATAATTATTAAGCATGACATTCATTAATTCAAACTTTCACAATTGCTTATTTATTGTTTTAAAATACTTAAATTTTATATAATTTTAATGATTTGATCTATCTAAAGAAAAATTATTTGATCTATCTAAAGAAGAGATGAAGGTTCCATCCAAACAGTATCCAATTTTATCTTTCTCAGGTATTTTTTCCTTCATGGTTTGTGGCAAATTTTCATCATAGCATACAAGTTCACATAATAGATTTTTCAAATGAATTTTATAATATTAAATCTAAATTTTTCATAAATCAAAATATTTTTTATTTTTTAAAAATATCCTTAATATTCTATTTTATTATTTTCATGTTATTTCATGACTAATTTATACAGCAATTTAAACCAATAAGACAAAATAACCTTAATAAATCTTATTTAACTCAACTGACAAAAGTATTTGGTTTAAAGGATTTAAAATTACACATTACAAATTCATGACTAATTCATATAGCAATTTAAACCAATAAGACAAAATAACCTTAATAAATCTTATTTAGCTTAACTGAAAAAAGTAATTGTACAAAAATATCATTTATTTTTCTCGGCTGTGAATTTACAAAACAAACATCATCCTATGTTTCCTTCCACACAGACGAGATAATTGTAAAATGCATAAAGAAAAATGAAAATTGGTAGATAGTTAACAAGGGAAGATTAAATTGGAACATCTTTTTGAAGCAAGCATTTCAGTTTTTGGCATATTCACCTTGTAGCTTTGATTAAGGTTAAGCTTGATTTTTCTTTTGGCTTCATTGCCAAATATGCTCAATTTTTGGTAAAAGATGTTAATATTAAATCAGGCATTATACTGATTGCTTTTGGCTTTTTCAAAAGGTTGAGCTTAATTGTTGTGCATGAGTATAGCCTTCCTTGTGGAACAAGAAAGGTAAACAAAATGATGTTCGAGACTTGATTTCTAAATGTTATCTATAATGCACTGACCACTTTACACGAAGCAATTATAGATTAATCTGGATACATTCTACCACTGGGAAGTGAACTGGAGTAGGAGGCGAAAGGCGTAGACTCTTAACCCACATTATCATGTTCAGCCATCATTCTGTTCTGTTCCATGAATCCCAAAGATACAACTCTTCGGGCTCTTTACGTTATCAAAGACCATGCGGTGGCAGTACTTACTTGTTCTTCTTCCCACCAGCAAGAATACGTTGGATCTGAAGCCCTCGGCTGAATGCTTGGTTGAACAGCAGTCTGGTCTGGAACTCTGAGACAAATGGGAACCAGGCCAGTACAGCCACCGGTGCAAAGATGACTAATCCCATCATGTATTCATACCCTCTTGCAAGAGCTTTCACTGAACCCCACATTTTAAGACCCTTCACCAATGGTCTGCATGCTTGTGCTATCTGATCATACAAATGCCAGCTTGGTAATGACTGAATTTAACTTTTTTTAAAAAAAAGTAGTACAAAAAGAAAACTATGGGAAATTTCCAATTCAGAATAAATTGATTTTTTCACCAAACAAGATATTATCTAGCTTTTATCTTTTTTGGAAGCTCAATTACATATTTATATGTGAAGGTGATTTCAAGATGGCTTAAAATCAAAATCAAGTATGTACATATTCCGCTGTTACAGACAAACTCATGCAGCATGCACGTCAAGCGCACACATACACACAAAGCAAATATTGTTTCTGATGATTGTTGCATACCTGCAGAAGTGCCCATCCTGTAGGCAGAAAGGCTAACAAGCTCTGAAAGATGTCTCCGACTGTAAGATGAAGGGTAGTAAACAGAATGACAAGTGTGGCCACACACCCTATAAACAGGAACAACTTAAGAAGTCTGAACATCAGCTGGAAATCTGCACTAAACTTTTTTCTACCCTTGGAAACAATCTGCAGGTTAAGAGGTGAACCCAACTCATCAAATTGCGTCTAAGACATGACAAAAAATGACCTGGAATATGTTTTTTTAAGTTTGAGCGCTAACCTTTACAATGATCATCATAGCAAGAATCACCAGCCAGGACAAACCATAAACCTGGGATCAAAAAACCACATTACCAAAAATGAATTTGAAAGTCAAGTTATTGATGGCCTCAGTTTCAGGACAGCCTGGAACATAAAAATAAAGACTTCCAATGAAACATCATCAAATGCAGAATCTTTTGCCACTCTTGTGTTCTCTTTTCTTTGTTATTAAAGAAACACATCATAGGAATCATAAACATTTCTCAGCTTTGCTAAGAATTTTTGCAGTAAGCACACTGCCATATGAGATTTCTTTTCCTATATCCCAATTTAAGCACACTGCCATATGAGATTTTTTTTCCTATATCCCAATTTATGCGCCTGTGTTAGGCTCCAAACATATAAGCCTTACACGCACTTCCCATTTTAACAAGGCAGATTTTTTAAATTGAGAATTTGTCATGCAAGAAGGTTCATACTTCATAATTTAAAATTTAAACAACTAATAGTTATAGTCAAAAAAATTAAATTAAATTAACCAATTCCTTTACCAATGTAGATGATAGTAATCCACATCCTAAAAGAAACCCATATACTCACAGCAATGCTCCTGCTTCTTCCAGCTGAACTTTCTGTGGTCACATGTAGTTGATAGACAATTCCATACTGATAGATAATGAAGCGTAAGGCAAGAATAATCTCACACAACCGTCCCAGAAACCCAGTGTGCTGCAGGTGCTCCTGTTCTTCATCCCACCATGACTCCCAGCTCTTGTTTGCTGGCACACCAATACCTCCTTGGCTGCTTATCCACTTTGCCCAGTCGTCCAAATCATCCACAATCTTCTGCCATTCAAATCCGGACGGGTTAAAAAGGAAAGGAGCAAACAACCAAGAAACCACTAAAAACCACATTGACGATGTTAGAAGTATGTAAGATGTTCGATCAGTTGTTGCTTTTCCATAAACATCATAACATATCAGCAACATCATAAGCTCCAGCCCTTTTACGAAGTGGCTCCTCGAGTACATTCTATAGTTCTCGGCAAACTTTTCATGCCGGACCACAAAACCACGTCCAGTAGCTCTGTATTTTGCTCCACCATGCAGAACAGTTCGTCCATAATAATGGACTTTTGTTCCCAGGGCGAAGGTAAAGAACACAGAAGCAAGCTGAAGCTGCATGATGATTATGTCACCTAATGCTGTTCTAAAACCTCTCTCAAGTCCTATTTCCATGACCATGGGCAAGGCCATCAAAAGACCAAGCTGGACAAGGGATTGTGATGCCATGGCAGCCTTTAGCGGGTCATTTCCTCTACTCCTGGCAAACTTAATTATTGAGCCCTCCAATCCACTCAATGATAGGTAAAGTTTGCCATACAAGTAGACGTAAACTGTAAGGACAACCATCTGCATAGTATTAACAAAGGCACTGTTAAATTAACCACCCAATCACACATCGATATCCTTATTCAAATCCACATGCATTTGCAACATAACAACATATTTGTGCATATGTCATTGTGATGTGATCTTCAGACATAGCAATTGACTCAAACTATGTTGGACAACTTATCAGATGCAAAGAAAAAAAACATCCACCAAAACAGAGATACTCAAAGCTTGTCCCTTCAAATAGGATACGGCATCTAACATGATTCAGAAATCTGAGAATAAGTACACTGTGATCATAATAAAATAACGTGTATAAATAAAGCTCTATTATCATAGAGGCAAAAAGATGTCCTCAAAAATAAACATATGTTGGCATTTCATAAAATCATCTTGTGAAATGTTGTATTCCCATTTAAAGATGAAATGCAATGGTTTTTCAATTAAGGGAACAAAAAAGAAGAATCTCATGATAATTTTCTGAAGTGGTGGGCTTTCAAGGATAGCATCATTATGCAAACTACATGAATCCCTTCAACAAAATATATTGAATCAATTGTATTATGGGAAAAATAGGAGAAAGAAAAGATTTCAATCCTTTTCATTGCTTTTTCTTTCTCCAACTAAAATTGTCAAAGGGAATTAATTAAATTCAACTGGAGCAATTTTTAAATATTATACATAGCCCTTCATTTTGAATGTTAAAGCAAAATGTCAGTGCATAATGATGCTTCCTCCAAATAACTTAAGGAGAACAGAGCATTTATTGCCTGTTGAAATACAACAGCCACTTCACTTTTCAATTATTTTCTATTTCATGCAGCTTCAACTTTTAATGTATTTATCATTTACTAATAAAGCATTGGTAAGAATTAGTTACATTATAGCAACTAAAAATCTTCAATTCACTTTGCCTACACTACCAGTTTGGTGGTTATTTATTGTCAACTTGAATTATGCATAGACAAGAAATTACCATTGCACTCATATAAAATC
Source organism: Macaranga tanarius (assembly GCA_949673435.1). Taxonomy (NCBI): domain Eukaryota; kingdom Viridiplantae; phylum Streptophyta; class Magnoliopsida; order Malpighiales; family Euphorbiaceae; genus Macaranga; species Macaranga tanarius. Next base: position 4,237 of record CATIWO010047527.1, on the reverse strand, counting down.
CAATTGTCGTAAAATAGCAGGAGAGCATACGGAAGAAGTCAAATCGATGGCCCAATCGATAGATATCCCTGCTGAGAGTCTGCTCCCCGTTACCACATGCTACTTTTGCTTCAAAAAGTGAGATTTGGTTGAGCCCAACATCTCGACCTTTCCCCACTTGAATATACTCGTGGTGAGTAACATTCCCTTGTCTTAATGTTGAGTTGAAACCTATTTTAGGATATATGCAAAATGAATTAAAAATGCTTTGTTTCTACGAAAATATGTGCTTCACCATTTTCTTTCTTCTATTAATTCTTAGGCCAGATGAAAAGAAAACTAAAAGATGCTTTAACAACCGTACCAGCAAAGATATCCTCACTCAAATTGATGCCACGAGATGCCTTGCTTATGCCACCACGGGTGATATGAAAAATTCTATCAAATACATCTGGATGCCCATAATGAAACCGGATCCTAAAATCAACCAATCAAAAACAAGATAAAATCTCAATATCACATCAATTCAAACATATGAATTAGAAACAAATCCATTTAAATGGTTTTTTTTTTTAAGAACATATGTCAAATGTAGCTAACTTGAGAGTGTGAATTTGAATGTGAGAGTGCAGGAAGTGAGCATATTGTATAATGAACTTTAAGAAGTATATGCAAAGAACTCCTTTTAATCATTAATTTCCAGTATTTACTGTCTATAATACATAAAATTTAGGGAAATGATTTGTGTAATGATTCATGACATGAATTATATTGTAAATATTGATATAAGGAAGCTGAAGTATTGAAATGATAGCAGACACCATGGATAAACTATGGTTTATTAAGTCATTGCAATGCTGTTCACTTTAATGAGTTATTACACCTATTATTAACTAAAAATTTAATCTAGTAATGATGCTTAGCAATAAAATATTTCTCTTCCATACAGTATAAATTTCTCTTTAGTTGGTTATCCATAAAAGAATTAAACAGCAAGAGAAAAATGTACTTCAGTGGTCTTGCAAGAACTCTCTGACCAATGGTAACAAAACTCGTTTCTTGATTTGACATGAACCAAGCTAGAGAGGAGACACTGCAGCAAAATATGTAACAAATATCAAGTGATATAAAATATGGAAATTTAATGCAAGGGCAGAAGCTAATTAATTCAAAAGTGAACTTCAACCCAACCTTCCAGTGAAGATATGCTCCCGAACACCTAAAATTGTAGGTGGACGCACCCCATGATCCTCATGAAATTCTTCTAGAAGGTTTCGCATTTTGAATGCTTCTTCTAAGTAATTATCCTAGAATAAATAGAAAGTATAGATCATGAAGATTTTCCCAAACCATAATGCAACCATTATGAATGCAGCCGTCTTATATGGTTTACCTGATTCATATCAATGGCTTGTAAAGCTTCTCCTCGAGTAAATATAATTGCATGGTTCTGATTTTCAGGTTTTCCTTCACCTATTTTTGCTGAACCTGGCAATTTTATACGGTAGATTTCCTTCAGGGAAGGAAGAAGAATAGTTAGCAAATTGGGTATAGCTCAGTAAGTAAGCAAATAATAATGTTCATAATACAAAGTTTAATCACCTGATCGAGATTGTCAAGAGCTTTGACCAGCACAGAGTAGTAAACCTTTTGCACTTTTCCACCTTCTCTTTCTTCAACTTCATCAATATATGCAACACGAAGAGAGGGATTGCTGTAGAAAATTTGCAGCAACAGTGTTGTGAACAAAGTGAACTCAAAGATTGAACTGTTTCAAGATATTTAACAGCTGGGCTATATTATCAGAAGCAGAACATACTTAACCATCAAATTCAGGATGTCCGTTGCATGACGATCTCCACTCCGCTTCTGGTTTCCATAATTTTGACAAGTAGCAACATATGTAAATTTCATGTCAGCCATTGCTTCTAGTTGAGCATACAAGGATCTTTGACTTTTTTTATCTTCCTCAGATGGAATTGTGATTGCCTTGTAGCCTTCTAGTATCTCTGCACATATGAGAATAAGTAAGAATCAAATGTCAAACCTCCAAATATTAGTCCCCTAACTATATCCATTTAGGGAAGTATTCCAAAGTGCACTAAAAATTGACAATAAATAGATGATAAAATGGTAGAGGTCCCAAGTACAAGGTGCTAAAAGTACACACGTCATGTTCTTTGCTCCTTCAACACCTTAAATCAAGTTAAAGTTTTAAATCTCAATTTTGGCTGTAAACCATTAAGATCTAGAAGCAATTGCTCTATAACAGCTATCTTCATCCTCTTAAGTTATGACTTAAACTTAATGCTTAGTCAAACAAAAAGGAAAAACAGGAACTACATACCCTACCAAAAGTCAGAGGTAGAGACTGTTGGAAATAGTAATGCTTAGGTTGGAAAACTGGTCTAATTCTCAGGGATATGTTAGCTGAAATTATGGGATTAGTCAATATTCATAGAATAGGAAAATAGCTGTAATTATGCCTTAGTTTGTATATTTGATTTATTTCCTTTACTATTCCTTGTATTACCTATTTATATAGGTGTTGTATATCAATAATATTGTGTAGTGAGAAATTATAATTCTCAATATTCTCTCTAGTTTTTACAGTTTTTATTGTAAAAATTTTAATTTTTTAATTTGGTTTGATTTTCTAACTTGGTTCAGTTTGATTCGATTTTCATCTAATTTAGTTCAGTTAATTTAATTTGGAAAAAAAATAACTTAAAACCGACCGATGAAATGCTCATATATCCCTATTAATAACAATGCAATACCATTATTATAAAAAAAAAAAAAAAAACAATGCAATACCATTATTAGAAAAAAGAAAAACAACAACAGCGACATTAGGGCTGTGTTTACTTGTGGAAAACAAAAGGTGTTTTTTAGAAAATTTTTCTATTGAAAATGGAAAATAGAGTAATTTGTTCAAATGATATATTTTCCTAAAATTTTCAAAAGAAAATAATTTTTCAGTTTTCTAAAATTCTAATAGAATTTAAAAACCTAATTTAAAGTATTTTCTAAATAGAAAACACGGAGGTTTTTAATTACACCAGAGTTCGAATCCTAAACAATCATATTTTTTTTAATATTTTTATATACATTTCAAACAATAATGGTAAAATAGTTTTTTTTGTACATATTTTCAAATTCTGTAATATTTTTTTTTTTTTTGAAAAAGTCTTTCAAATGATAACGTTAAAATAGGCATTCTTTTGAATATATAAAATTTTAAATTATTCAAACGTTATACTCTCTATTTTTTAGCATCTAATTTTTAGCTAAGGTTTCAAATTGTTCTTCTATTTTTTTTTGTTACTTTTAACGTAAACTCATCTCTTTATAAATATATATACCTTATTTATATTTATCTAACTCTAATTCTAATTATATTTGGAAATCATTCTCAGTTACCTTCTAACTTATACTTCTTTCATTCTCATTTTTATTTTGCTCTTTATATTTTTTTTATTTGAAAGGTATGTATGTTATTTGTAAATTTTTTTACTTTCAAAGTATTTAGATTTTTAATTACTTTGTTTTAGATAAGCTAACTTATTTTGTTTTTTTTTATTACGTTGCAGGGACTTATTTTTTATGAATGTGAATTTTTTGAAGTAAGACTGAAGACTTTGAATTGATTTGCTCAAAAGTAAGGTAACTATTAATTGACTAATTATTTTATTTTCTCTAAATAGCATTTATTCTTGATAGTGCCATCCTATCTTATAAGTGTTATTAAAATAGTGAAACACTGCTAATTAAACGTCTACACAACTAATTTTTTTTAGTCAAATTAAATTATTTACATTCTTAAGAGAGATTATTAAACCAAATTATATTATATTATTTCAGTTTGATTTTATTACATTTGTAAGTTTTTTTAATTTTTAAAAAATTTAAGTTAAACTATTACACTACAAGAAAAAACTTGTTTTGTAACAGATAACAGCTGTTACAAATTTGTAACGGATTTGTAACAAATTTATAACGAAATAACAATTTAGTAACAAAATTTTTGTAACGACAAAAAATTCGTAACAAATCAAAATTTATAACGAATTAATAACAAAATTTATGACGAAAATTTGTAACGGACACATGTCCATTACAAATCCGTTACAAAAAGTGGCACACACATGGTGCCAAAAAAATTCTAACACTTTTGTAAGGGATTGATCCGTTACAATTATTGTAACGGCCCTTGTCCGTCACAAATTTGTAACGGATAAATAATCCGTTATAAATT
>CATIWO010047491.1:0-61376 GCA_949673435.1 Macaranga tanarius | reverse complement strand
TGAATTATAAATAAAAATATATAATTTATCCAATAAAATAAAATTCACAATAAAATAAAAACAGTATGCTACAATGCAGTGAACAATATTTACTTTTTTTTACTATTTCATTTTCATGCAAAATAAATTTCACAATAATTTACTATTTTCATTTTTATGCAAAATGTCATGCAAATTTACTTTTTTCACTATTTTAATTAATTATTCCGACTCCGATTCCGAAACGGATTGCATTAGAAAATTCTACATAATTTTCTCTTACTCGTGATATATTTGTTTTTCAAAAATACCACAATTTTTTGACAGTATGTGAATAGTACTATTCATCAAATTACATTTTCGACGTCCGTTTTCGAAACGGATTACGTTAGAAAATTCTATATAATTTTATCTTCCTCATGGTATATTTTATTTTATAAAATACCACAACTTTTTGACGGTGTGTGAATAGTAACATATGTGAATAGTAATGGGCTTTTTTTCATCACGTAAATTTCATGCAAAATTTTCATGCAAATTTATTTTTTTCACTATTTTAATTAACAATTCCGACTCCGATTTCGAAACAAATTGCGTTAGAAAATTCTACATAATTTTCTCTTCCTCGTGATATATTTTGTTTTCTAAAATACCACAATTTTTTTACAATGCGTGAATAGTGACATGCAAAAATACAATTTTACTTTGCATCAAATTACTGTTCCGACATCATTTTCCAAAACGGCTTACACCAAAAAATTTCACGTATTTTTCTATTCCTCATGATATATTTTATTTTATAAAATACCACAATTTGTTTACAATGTGTGAATAGTACTATTCATCAAATTTATCGGTTTCCAAAATGGTTTATGACATAAAATTCAATATAATTTTCTCTTTATGATGATATATTTTATTTTTTAAAATATTACAATTTTTTTTATAGTAATATGTAAAATTGGTATTATATTATAGATAAATTGGTTGGTATTAAAAAATAATTAAGGGTATAGAAGGAACAAAAAGCTGAAACGCATTGGGAACATTCCAACAACTCCAAATTGGAGCTGTTGGAACGGTGCGGTTCCTTTGGGAAGGAGACGTCCTCGCCCGTCCCCAACTACTCAAACAAACTAGCTGTTTATATTTTTTGCCCAAACGTTAGGCTAAACGCCCAAACAAACGGGCACTAGGCGGACAGAATTTTTTTGAGAAAGATGGGGGAGGTAGAAGGGCATCAAATGCCCTTACCACCGCACCCCATGTGCGGTGGTATTTCATATGTTAATTAGATGACTATTTATATAAAGTTAATGTTAAAGAGATAAATTATACAGCACGGAGGATTGATGGTAGATAATGATAAATGTATTTTTTGTAAATTACAAATAGAATGTATTAATCATTCATTTATTTTTTTTTTTGTGGTTGCCCTAAATCTTCTTAGACTAATATTGTGCAAAAATTACAAATAGAATGTATTAATCATTTATTTATTTTTTTTAGTTGTGGTTGCCCTAAATCTTCTTAGACTAATATTGTGCTTCAGAAGTGTAATATAAAAAGAGATGGTCTAAATTACACTTAAAAATATACAAGTTGCTTCTGGTCAAAATAATCTTTTTAAATTTTGAAAAGCTTTTGTCTATTCCATATATATTACATTCAAAGATTAAATTTATCAGATTAGTCGGCGTACAAAAGTGGTGTCCGGATACCGGGTGCATTAGATGCAAAAAAATTAAATTTGTAATATACAGATAAATATTTCATTTTTATTATCAACTAAAAAAATATATTAATTATATTAATATATTAATATAATTATTAATATAATTATATTTGAATAAAATACTTCAAATATATATTAATTATATTAGATGTAAATGGACAACAATCTCCCACAAGTTTTATTCACAGGTTTATTGCTCCGCCAGTGTACTTAAATTTGCTTTCATTTGGTATTTGGATATTTGGAATTTGCAATTATGTCCGTTTAGTCAACCAAAAAATAAGGGGAATTGGAATTGAAATAGATAATTCTGATTATTATCATCATTTGTTAAAAATTATTCATCAATCCATAACAAATTTAACCAAATTGAAAAATATGAAAGTAAAATTCACTAGGATACCACCATTCAAGTAATAATGTAATTTCGGATATTAATAAATTGAACTACAATGATTAACTGATTAACTGATTTTAATGTGAAAAGATAAAGATATCATTAAACATTTGTAAAATAACCTCTAAAGGTATCTAACACCTGAGGATGCTGTAGATTATATCCAAAGGATTTTGAAGGCCCCGTGACTTAACAATGGTCTGGATTGGGCCAGCTTTGGTGTGTGTCTATATATATATATATATATATATAATTATCGAATTATATTATGATATTGTTCAAAAAGAAAATTATAGTATGATATTGAAATTCACATTACATTTACACTTTGAAGTTTGAATACTTTTATGTATGTTAAAGATTAATTAATATTTATAATATAAAAAAATACTAGTTTCTTAACATATAAAAATTATAATTTTCATCATTTTTTAGTAAAATTATACTATTTATCTTTTTTTATCAGTAATTACTATTAAAATGATTGTTAATTTATTATGATGTAATATCCTCTATTTTACCGTATACTACTTACCTCATGAAATTTATAAATTATATTTTTGGATTTTTCTGCACTAGTATAATTTTTATTCTTTTTATTGATTATTATTAAATAACCATAAATAAAAAAGTAATCTTTAATTTACAATGTGATTCCATCATTAAATAAAAAAATTTAACAATTTAATTTATATAGCCAATAATTTAAACTAACAACTTAAATAAGAATATATTGTCAAAAAAAAAAAAACTTAAACAAGAATATTAAGGTTTAAAGTTAAAAAGAGAATTTAAATTTTAGGAAACATTAATATTTTAAGTTAATATTTAGATATATTTTAAAATTAAAAGTAATGAATTAGTATTAATTAAATTTTGACTAGACTAAAGTTAATAAAGCAATTGTTATTTCATGGTCAATTAATGGTAATTTTAACATAAATTATGATGATGAAAAAATACATTTTTCAAATATTAAAAGGGAAATTAATATAATTAATATGCTAAAATTGATGGATAAAATAAAGAGGACATATAGTAATCCACCAGCATAATAATGAAAATAATAGTGACATAGTTACTAGAAAAAAGTTTTTTAACGAAAGAAAAAGTCTTCGCTAAAAGCTAAAAAATTGGTCGCTAAAATTTTTTTGCGACCATTTTTTTGCGGTTGTGTGTCGTCGTAACAGGCTTTGCCGCTAAAAGATTTGTGCGACTAGAAAAAATTAGTGATCGTAATTAACTTTTAACGAAAAAGTAAATTGTAGTCGCTAAAAGCTTACTAATAGCAACCATATTTTATCATAATCGCAATGACATTATCATCATAATTAGCTTATTTAATAACTATATAATGCAACTAGTTGCAACCAAGAAATTTGGTCGCAATTATGCTCAATCCTATATAAAGACCATAATTGGAAAGATAAATTTGCATTATTAAAACCATATTATGCCATCACTATTTTTTAATTATTTATATTGCATACTATATATATACACATATGCACAGTCGAATCTATAAGAAATTATAAATAATTTCATCCATTTAAATTCAAAAAAAATTACATTATTTGATAAGTCTCAATGAACAGTACGTAACTCCAGCTTTTTTGCTAGTCTTTCTATTATAGAACTATCAATATTCCTATCATCATCTTTAGAAAATAGCACCATCATGTCCGTTGCAAGTTCTATATACCCTTTGCTCGTCTAAGCTGCACTCGCGTCAACGCTGTCTGACCAACAATGTGAACTTGTTTTAGAATGTTTTCATAAAACTAATCCAATAGAAAAAGTACATGAAATTCATCATCCAATATCAGAATTATATTATATTTTCAGGAAAGATTAAGACAATATGTTTAAGGAACATTAAGATTAAAATTAAAAGGAAGCACAAAGCAAGTCATGGGGAAAACAATTGTAATAAAACAACAGCTCCAATATAAAAAATTATAGAAATGATTATCATATCATGGATTCAAGCAAAGGAGATAAAATAAAAAGGAAAAAGCAATAGAAGAAACTTTGATGGATAATAATTTAGTCTAAAAGGACATACTTGTTCTTTCACTTTGTCAGAAATCCTAAATCAAAAGTTATAGAATTCAGATCTTGGTATAATTTTTCATTCACCTTTTGAATCTGCCCTTAATTGCCTCATTCTCTGCAGCCTGATATGACTATAGGGTAAGAACATAAAAGAAATTTGAATATATTTAGTGCATAAAAGAAAAGGCAAGAAAAGGACCAGAAGCTGCATGCACCATTCGAACTTAAATAACACTCCTAAACAAATATAACAAAACATAAATATTTCATATCCGAATGTCACAAAATAGCCGTTAGAAACCCGTAATAGAAAATAAGAATAAGATCTTTTAGAATGATGATGATGATGATGATAATAATAATAAATACAACACCCTTACAGAAGAAGCAGAGTCACAGTTCCTGTTTTGTCAAATACAATGATCTTCATCAGTGAATCTTCTATAAAACATCTCCACCACCCAAAAGCAATCCTCTTTTTGCTACCAATGAAGTTCCAACCTTAAAATAAACAACTTTGGAAAATTGATTAAAAAGAAAAACAAAGAAAGGGAGATAGAGACAGAGGGAGGTCATGATCAATCAAAATCTATTAGTTAAGGGAAAGTGAATTGAGTTAATAACCAATTTCAGAGTTGGAAGAAAACAAAAAGTAGGAGTCACCAAGAAAATCGTTGTCTCTATTCTCAGAAGCTAAACAGCTAATACCATAAAAAACTACTTTCTCATATGAAGTAGCTTCCTCCTGTGTCAAACATAAGTTCAGTAATAAATCCTGTCAAAGACACTAGCAATAGATTTTTAGAACAAAAAAATTTAAATAAAACTAACAAGTTGAAACTTTGCAGCCTGAATATAAGGAAGAGCTCGAGAAGGATCATTAGAGGAGAGAAAATGAGCAGCCAAAATATTAGCTAAAACACAATCTTGATCACAAAGTTGAAGGCATAATATCAGTTTCTTTTTACATTAGTTCATCAAAAAAAGATTCCTGCAATATCCACCATGAGAACACTCTAGTTCATTATGAATAATGTCAAGGATACTTTCTAAGATCAGGGAAGTTACCTGTCATATATTCAGGTGTTGCATAGCCATAAGTCCCCATTTTATGAGTTGAAACATGGGTTTTGTCCCCCATAGATCCATCTTTTGTAAGACCAAAGTCGGAGAGCTCTGCATTATATTCCTATTTTTCAAATTTCACTAAAAAATAAAAAACACACCAGTCTGCATTAAACAGCTGCAATCACTAATAGTATATATTGATAAATTAATTAAATAATATATACAAAAAGAACAACACAAATAATTCAATACTGGTTATAGAAATTATCTGTAAACCAGATTCACAGAGCACATCATCACATTAAAATTGTAAATAAAATGGTTAATAGCTGTAAAAATAACAATTTTCAAATCGACACTTCAAAATCTTGCTCAATAAATTAAAAAAAAAAGCAAGCATCTACACATAGTAATTAAAGTGTCAAGAGCGAGAGATTAAAGCCACTAAGCATGAAAATGAATCATCAGCCACTAAGACAAATAAATAAATAAATAAAATAAAAAATGAAAGCTTGGTAAAGCATATAAAAGAAGAGAATACTCACTTCAAATCCATTAGGAAAAGCTCCAGCTCGAAACATATTACAATTATAATCCTGAAGAAATAGATAGTCATTTGAACAGATGATCATTTTTGCTCACACGCTAAAAAAAACACAGCTAAACATACCCAAAGTAGTTCCTTATATTTGTTCCTGTAGTCATTAAGAGTAAAAATACAGCTAAACTATGAATGGCTAGCATTCTCTCATTTACTGGGTTAACCTGCAAAAAATAAAATTTAATTTATATATCCACTCCCAAGTATTTAAAGTTGTAAAACTTTCAATCTCATTTTATTGCACAAGAAGAGTGACTGAAGAATCTAAAAAATTTAGAGCAACCAATTAAATAAAATTGCACTTATCACCAAACTGAATAGCGTTTAGAATTTGAAAATGACCTGCTGTTTCGAGGTGAGCCTCTGTAAAAGACACCCAAAATACAGTGAGCTAGCATGTTTCAAAAGAAGCAAAAATCACAAATCAGCTTAATCACAGAAAAAAATCTGACTGTCATAAGTAATGAGAAACTCTGAATCTTTATGGTACCACAATTGTAATCGCTATCATTTTACCAGAAAAGTAAACAAAGCCACTTTGCCATAGGCTTTAGTAAAGAAATCAAATAAAAAGTAATGGCAGTTGTAATGACATTAGTTGAAGTATGCTATACCCCTACATAGTTAAATTTATAAGTTGATTCAACATCAAATAATTTAAATGTTGTTATAAACCAGACATTCACTTTCAGGATGCTAAAGTGCAGAGACTAAATAATTGAACTAAGGCTTTTTAATATAGGTACTTGTAATGTTGTGCACAAATGAAAAGACACTGTTGACTATCATCCAAACATTTCTAAACGTTCACAAGCCACTAGACTTCCAGGTTTAGCATCAATAAGACAGGAAATGATTGACATATCATAAAAGCTCATGGTGAAGCAATTGACATTTAAAGTAAAAGAATTTTAAGCATCTAACTCACTATTTTTTTTGGCAACAAAGTTGAGTTGATTTTTGTTACAGGTGTAATTTTTCTTCAATAAAATAGGGATCCACCTGCATGCTGCACCTGTTAGTTTGAATGCGTTAATATTGACATTAGCAGTAATTAGTAATACATACCAACAGGATTAGCAGCAATTAGCTGCTCTCTAATAGCCTTATAGCATCAATCAAAGAAGCAGCCTGATTAGTATAAGGCACTCTCTGCTGCGAAATCACTGACCTTAACAAGTTCGCCATTTGCTTAGCCCTCCATCTTACTGCCACCACAAAGAACACAAAATGAACTCACACGAATTTTTTTTAAATAACAAAAAAATAAACTAATTAGAAATTTTCTTTTTTTAACAATTTCTTAAGCTTGTTAAGAAATTCAATCACGAGAGCTTGCACGTCAGGCATGATTACTGTAGAGGAGTTTCCACCGAGCTGCGATGATCAATTCAATAATCTGTTTTGGATAATTGAAAGCAACAACATGTAAAATAAAGCTTGAAGATTAGGAAATTAATAGAGAAATAGATAAAAGAAATAGACCTAAAGAAGAGATCGAAGAAGCATGTGATGTGAATAATGGAGAGGTTAGAGGTTTTTACTGATACGATAGCAGCAGCAGCGCTGGAAGAAGATGAAGAAGGAGAAGAAGAGCTTGACAATGAAGCCTTTTGTCAATTTGGCCCCTTTTTTTTAAAAAAAATAAATAAAGCAAAACTTAGAGGATTTTATATCTAGGGTTAGAAAATTAACAAATTAACCTTCAATGAAACAGAATTGATAGAACAAAAGTACGAGCTCTGTCTTTTGGAGATGATGAGAAGAAACGAGAGTAGGAAATGTGCTTTTTTTGAATTATATTTTATTCTTTTTTTTGGTAATTTTTATGAGATAAAAGACAATTTACATTTTTCCGCTTAAGTACCGTCATACTTTACACAATAGTGACCACAAGGATAGGCTTCTAGTGATGATGATTAAACATTATTGTAAATTATCTTAATTTAAATGATCACATAGAAATTTGATCGCTGTTAACATATTTATAAAGATGAAATCTTACATGGTCACTAAAAGTTGGTCGCTAAAATCCTTTTTCTTGTAGTGCTAGTTACCAACTCTGTTTACTTTTCTCTCTCAAATCCAAAACCCTAATTTGGTTTAGATATTAATTAGATAATTGTTAGCAATTTCTGTAAATTAGATAATTAGATAATATGATGTCGAAAGCTGACAAATTTTAGGCACTTAATTTCATTTATTGTCAAGTCCCATTCACTACAGAAATTTGGTTTTTGTATTTGTTACCATCAATCAGAATCGAAATAGTAATATTTATTTTTCCATAGAAACACGTAGCACAAAATGATGATAAAAGTTGGATGGATATGCATTTTTTTTTGAAAAAAAAAACATTTAAAGAATATGAAACTTCTAGTTATTGAAAAATAACAATTACTGTTAAGGATAAATTGTCACACTCTCACTACTAATTACTCCATTAGTAGACATAATTAAATAATTAATGATAGTAAGGAATCTCTTAACAATAATATTACAAGAAGTAAATACTAAACTTTAAAGCTATTTCAAAGTATTTACATCTCTTTATACAACTCATGGTTGACATTATAAAATTAACAAATTCTAATCTCATTCCTTAAATATTTCTAGAATTCTTCGTCTTATCCATCTTCTCTACTATCACGGTCCATGGCACTGTTATCTCTCAGTTGCCAGCTAAGCAGATATCAAACACCTATACTGAAAATTTTAAAACAAAACGAGTGTGAGTAATTTCAAAAGGAAATTACCCAGTGAGTGGATAAAACATTATTTTGAAACATTATCATAATAAATTTTTAAAACCAACTTCCAGTAGTTTCAACAATAAGAATCAATAAACTTCAAATATTTTATTCACATTCAAATAAATCTTAATTTCAAAAACAATCACATCCATTACTCATTCGAATATTTCATAAAATTCCCCTTTTTATACATATTTATTTTATGAAATAGTAGGGATTCAATAACCATCAGTAACTAACCTTTCTCCCATATAATCAGGAATTCAAACATAAAATAATTCATCTCTAATTCAAGTAGTATATTAAATGACAATTTAGTAAATGAAACAAATCAACACTTCACTACATATTCTTTGATAATATACTTAAACATACTAATAACAAGATCATCATCCACATACTCCATCCATTGAAAATTATTAACTATGAGTACTTCATGCACATACACATGATCTTAAGCGCAATATCGTTCAACACTATGATATCTCGTAAGTATTTATTCATATTCAATACCCATAGTAATATTACTTAAGTGTGATCAATACTTAAACCCATAATAACCCAAAGGTCAATCCAATATGATATATGTAGCTGGCCCTAGGCAACAACTCTACATATATTTTAGATGTAATCTTACATATTTATAGCAAATTATGCACCCAGCCCCTATGCATACTTGTGCCCGGCCCATGGCAACGGCTATACATGGTATATCCGGCCCCTGGCAATGACTATACACATCCACTAACTTTATCTTATGAAGTATCATGCGCATCCGGCCCCTGGCATCGGCTATGCACATATATCCACTCACATTATAGTAATATGTATATCCAGCTACAAGCAACGACTATACACATTTATTAACTTCAATTATAAATTAGCATGTATGCTACTTAACCATAATCTTATATGTAATATGTGTATCCGGCCACAGGCAACGGTTATATATATTTACCAACTATTATTCAAACATGACTTTATCTCTGCATGATATTATATGTATCCGGCCCCCGGCGTTGAATGTACACATCTACGAATCTTCCATGTCCCAGATAAGGAATCTCAAGTCCTTAGGGTTATTATTCAATTAAAACTACATTACTTTCTTTTAGGAGTCTCGAGTATCCTAGCATCACTTGTATTTCCTTGTGCCTTTCTTATAAAACCTCATTCTCAGACTTCTATATTTTTCTCATATTGGATTCCGCTGGAGTATTTCAATCTTTAGTCTCTATATTGGATACTTGAACATCATCCCTATTAACTAAGACATTGAATATTATAATGTCTCCACTTAACTTTCCATCTCTAGATTTGACCTATCCTTATAAAAAAGGAATAAGGTTGAATATATATATAATTACTTAACATCTCATCATTCCTTTCCTTTAGGATTGAAATCTTAGTTCCACTGGATACTTTACTTTAATTATCATTCTCTTATTTCATTATCTTCCCGGCCTCATTGTTAACAAACATACTTTAGTCTCTACTCGGAGACTTTAAAATTCTCATAATTCACTATTCTACTTCTTAAGTAAATAAGTCCTTACTAAGAAGGATTAAAATTGTATACACCTATATAGTAGGATGTGTATTCGGCCCTAGGCTTCGATTATACACAACTACCCAAATTCTACCATGCCTCATATATGGGCTCTCTAACTCCTAGTGACATGCACACTTAAGACTATAATTTCAATTAAAACTTTGAATCCTTAAATGGAGGCCTAAATGGTCTAATTTGGACATCAAAATAGAGTTCATCGGGTCCATATAGCTCTCTGAGTCATCTTTGATTTGATATATTACGAGCTCCGTGACTCATCCGGTGCCGAAAGTTAGGTCTTCCTTACGGAACACTGCGCATCTCGACTATCCCAATTCGAGTGTTGGTCAATTATCAAGCTTAGACTTTAATCTCTTTGATTAAGACTTATAGAGATTATATAGGTACATATAAAATTATTATGGTTCAAACCCTTCATTGATTTAGTTTAGTTGAACCTAATTCAGTTCGGTTCGATTTGGTTCGGTTCAGTTCAAATTCAGCAAAACTGTTGCAATGGAGGCTCAGGGGCACTGCCCTCTGGCTCAGAGGTGCCGCCCTCTGGCGCAGAGGCACCGCCCTCTACTCAGAGGCACCGCCCTCTGCTCAGAGGCACCACCCTCTGGCTCAGAGGCGCCGCCCTCTGCTCAGAGGCGCCGCCCTCTGCTCAAAGGCGCTAACTCCGCGACCTCTGGTTTGACAGCAGCAGTAGATTTCAATAAAAATTCAAATTTTCAACACCCAAAAGCTCAGAATTTACACAAACAATAATCTTAAACATATATACAACATGTATACATCGAAAATATGTCTAAATCTATCATTTAAACATCAATTTCATATACTAAAATTCAAATTCAAATCAAACATAAATTTGAACAAAAACTCAAGTTTAATGTGCCACTCACCACTTTCTCAAGCAGATTTCCTTATTCTTCTTTGCTGAATCCGAAAATCCCCTTTCTCCAAAGCTTCTCTTCCTTTTCTTTTTTTTTCTTCTCTTTTCTCTTCTCTTCCTTTCCTTTTCTTCTTCTTCTTCCCTTCTTCTTCCTGTAGAAGCCAACAATTCCACTTTTTTCTTTCCATTTTAGCCCTCCATTTTTCTTTTTCTTATCTCTTAATCCTTCTATCTTTAATTCTTTTAATTACATCCATACTTTGTTTTCAATTTCATCCCTCCAATTCTATTTAATTCAACTCCTTCATTTCTTTATTCTCAAAATTACTAACATGACAATAATTCTTCATAATTATCTCAATCTAATATCATCAAATTAAACACACTTAATTATTATTAACTTAAATAAATCCGGTTCAAGAACATAGATATTACATAAGTTGCTTTCTTTAATGCAATATACTTGAATTTTCCACGAGCAGAAAAGAATATGAAACTTCTAGTTATTGAAAAATAACAATTATTATTATTATTATTTTAAGGTTAAGTATAAGTTGCTTTCTTTAATGCAATAGACTTGAATTTTCCACGAGCAGAAAAATGAGTATAGAAGAAGACTAATTCATTTACCATTTCTTGAGCTCACACAGACGATAAGGAAAAAGTAAAGTTGAACACGGCTTCATTATTTTAATGAAAAACAAATTCTTATATATATATATATATTATCTACATGGAGGAAAAAAAATATTGAAGATGTGGTGCTATGGTTTTTTCTAAAAAATCTATGATGTAAAAATTAAATAAAAAATGATATTAATTTATGAGAAGAAAAAACTTATAGCTAGATTGCAACATGATCTAATACTAACAACATGATCTAATACTAATGTCCCATTTGATTTGCGAAATGGCATGATTTTTTTAAAATTTTATTTTGACGTCTTTTATATTTTTAAAATGCTCTTTATATATATATATATATATATATATTTAATTAGAAACATGATATATTTTTTTACAAAACTATAATAATTTTATAATTTATTAATTTTTTAACTACATTTATAATTATTGAATTATGCATGTAAGGGCTATTTGGTTATAATAAAAAAAAATTGAATTAAATCGACTCAATTCAGTTTTTTCACATAGATTTTAGTGTTGAAGTAAAATAAAAATAAAAATAAAAATAAAAATAAAAATATAATTTTGTTTCAACTAATTAATAATTCATAGAAAATGGCAAAAGAAAGAGAACTTTTTTTTTTTTGCTAAAAAAACTATTAGATATTTTATTTTTGCAAATGCATATCTTTCAAGCATTTTTTTAGACTTGACACAACATTAATCTAATTAAATAATTCATGATTAAAATTTTGCGTTAAATTGGCTTTTAACCCTTTGTGTTTTGTAAAGGCATAAAGCTTTATATATATGGAACTATCACATCAAACATGATAATAGGACTTGTTAAAAAAAAAAAAAAACATGATAATAGTATATACGGTTGAAGGTTGCAACTAACCAGAAAATCTTGGAGATGTAAAGTGTTGTGAATATGGTGCTTGGGAGCCGGTTGGTCCAATTCCGTAACATTTATATGGTGAATATATATATCATTTATATTAGCTAGTGAAATGTCAGCCCCTTTGGCCTAGTGATTTGAGCGTTTGACATTAAATGGCAGGTTAAAAGTTCAAATCCCCCCTCTCTCTCCCTGACCTCATGTGGTCCGCCCTTAAGTGGGCACTAGTTGCTAATCCACCTATGTTAAATATATATATATATATATATATTAGCTAGTGAAATTTAAATTTTAGGGTACAATAGTTTGGTGGCTCGCAAGGCTCGTAACTTTGAAGTAAGGGTTCAGATTCCCTCTCCACAATAATTTTGTTCGTGAATTTTTTTTATAGTTTTTGCAATTCATTTTGATAATTTATATAATAAAGATAATCAAAATATTATTAATTATTTTTAAATAATTTATACAACTAAAAATAATAAAATTTATGAAAATATATTTAAAAATAAATTATATTTTTGATTAATTATTTTTGACACATTAATAATATGTGACAAAACTTTATTAAATAGTATTGACTTATTAGCAATCAATTATGAGATATCAATTATTAGCAACAAATATTATCTATAAATAGTTAAACGGTCCAAATTAGAGGGCCACAAAACTAAATATATTTAAGCCATTCTATCAGAAAGTAAGCTTCTTAAGTAATACTAACGTATAATTAATTTGCACTGTAAAATATATAACATAAGCATTTTGAAATTGCATATATCAAGATATAAATAATAATAAAATTGTTGGTGCAATTTTTCAGTTGAACCGAGTTTGCGAGCGTGTCAGGGAAGACTAATTTTCTAAATTTGATAATTACTGACTTCTTTCAGACAATTGCGGATTCCCAAACGCCTTCACCACAATTTGTTTGAGTTCCAAATGATTTGAAATTTGTATTTAATGATGAACAATGGTTTGTTTAGCTAAAGGTAATGATAAGCAGCTGAAGGTAATGAAAATAAGCATAGAGAAATGTAAATTGAAAATTTGCATTTAACGAACAGTAAGTACGAAGTTTGCTAGAATGAAAGCGTAAAATTGCTAAAAGCTAGAAGAAATGACTATTAAGAAAATTGCTAAAGCTTGATATTTGGATTGGTTGATTGTTGATTTGTGGATGATTGGTTTTGTCCTTGTTGATGTGCTGATGCTTCCCTTTTATAGTCCACGAACTTGCTACAGAAGTTGAATTCCTTCAATTCTTCAATAATTTTTCCATACATTCTGTAACCTCTGCATCCCCTTGAGTTACCTCCACAGCTCAATAGTCCCTCTGTTATGGAATTTTCTTCCTTCTTCACAAAGTATTCAATTTTAGAGAAAATTCTAGGTAATCAACTCAATTCTTGATTTTCCAGTAACTCCTAAAAGATTCTCGTGCTCTTTAGTTTTAATTCCCCCAATATCTTCCTGTAACCTCTGCATTCCTTGAATTTTCTCCATCAGCTCTTCAGTCAGTGCCTACGGTTACCTCTAGAATTTTCTTCAGCCAGCACAGTGCATTCTTCACCAAGTAAATGTAATTGGGCTGGACTTAATGCAATGGGCTCACTTTGGACCTAAATTTTAATTTTGGGCCTCAAAATTAATATTAGGTACAAACAATACTTCCCACATATAATTAGCTTGGGCCAGGTCCAATGCTAATTTATATGGATATAGAGCCCACACAGTACGTCCTCTGCAATCAAAATTCTTTACCTTCAAATCCTTAACTTAAAACCATTCAATTTTTTCCTGTAATCAAAATTCTAATCCTGGGGAATTAAATATTTCTTCTTATTCTGGTGCATTTCCTCAAGGAAAATTTTGAGTTTAATAAGGTAATTACTACCCAAAACTACAAAAACCTTCATTCTTCTATTTTTAATTTTCAACAAAACCCAATAAATTTATTTATTTTTTTTCTTCACTTTCTATTTCTCCTTCTTCTTCCCTGCTTCACTTACACCCGAAGCCACTACTTCCACTACACCCGACGTCGCCGACCACCTCTTTCACTCCTCCATCTGCTGCCGCTGCTGTACATAAAGCTGACGTCGCCAACATCCACGATGTATTGCTAATGTGCTTCCACCAGCCACCTCTGCTACACCTGCTGCCACTACTGCCATCAACGCCGTGCGAGGAAGGGAGGATGCCGATGCTACTGAAGAACACGCCACCACTGCTACTACTATGATCTATCGCTTCATCAACTGCCGCTGCTGCTCTGAGCGGCACCAGCAAATGGAGCTGGGTTGCTGCTACTGACTGAACCAGCTCCAACCGAATCATAGTTGACCTAGCTGGCCTTCAGGCCAAGGCCAATTCTGTTCCTGGTTTCGGTTCATTCGGGTTAGGTTTTGCTGTATTTCTCCACTTCCTCTAGTGCATTTTACAGAGTTAAATCCCCACTCAAAGTCTACTACAGGAGGAAACACACAAGTAATTTTTATTTTTATAATTTTTTTTTTATATTTGTGCAGTGTATTTTGTCCAAAATTGTGATGCAAATGTTGGGCATTGTGAGTTATTAGATGAATTGGTTTTTCTGCAGTTCATTTGTAAATTTGACAAAAACTGTATGTTGAAAATATAGGAAAAATGCTGCCCAATTTTTGTTTTGAACATCGGTGAAATTTGTAATTTTACCGTGTTTATGCAAAATTAATTTCTACTGCATCCAATATTTAATTTGTATAATTTTATACAATTGAGCCATAAATTTAATTATTTTAGTAATTGATCATCAAAATAATTATTTTAGATATTTTTTAGCTTAATCAAAGGAAATTAATTTAATAAAATCCTTTAAACTTAGCCAAAAATTCACAGCAAATAATTTCTAGAGCCAATTTCTTATAATTTCTTCCAAGAAATAGCTTTTAAAAATTCACATCTAATTTTCACCCATGCTTGGACACTATTTGCCTAATTACCCCTTAGGAAATTATTTTTTTGCCAATTATTTAGCATTAATTTGCCAAATATGTGTCTTAACTTCACAAAACTTCAGGGGTAATAAGCATTTTTCAGCATCTTGTCATCCACAAGGCTATTTTAGCCTATTACCTCCTTATTTCCTCTTGTAAATGTTGTTTGATTTATTATTCTGCATTTTTCCCACTTTCTGGACTCTGTGCTCAATTATGCACTTTTCCTTCAAGAATTTCCTTAGAGAAATTTGGTGAAATAGCTTTCTTATATTATTTTGGCCCATTACCTCCACACTTTCCCCAGCAAATTTTGCCAGTTTAAATCTGTTTAGCTTTTTCGTACCATTCTAGCTAAGTGCATGGGTATAATGCTTTGAGCCTTCGGGAAATGGCCTATTTGAGTTCCATTTCACCAAATTATTACTAGTCCATCAAAGATTTAAGCCAAATACTACCTTTTTAGCTCATTACTACCATCAAATCTTTGATTATCCTAGGTTCTTTGATTACTCAAGCCAAACCCTTAGTCGCTTCCACTACTCCAAATAACAAAAGGAAAGAAGCAGCTAAGCCATCACCAAAATCCTTCAAGAAAAAGAAGACAGTCACTCTTACTCTAGCTATGATGAGGAAATATCAGGTTCAAACACACTTTCTTGTTTATGTCAGCTTTGTTTTGATTTCTAGCATTCTTATTTGCTTGCTAACAGTTGAGACTAACAAGGAGAACCCCTCACCATCTCGTTCTCCTTCTCCAAATTCTCCAGATTACCCCCCTACTTCTACCTCAATATTATCCCTTGTGTCAGATCCATTACCTCCTGCTCCAGCTCAATTACTTCCTACCTTTGATTCGACTCCTTGTGCTACTCCTTAGGTATGTGCTTCTATTTCTCCCTTTTCTTTACTTATGCATTTCCATACCTTTGGCTTATACTTACTTGATACAGAAGGTTGACTCTTAGTTCTCTATTAATGACATGGAGATTATGGTGGATCTCAACTACCTGGAGACTCCTTCGAAGGTTCCCCCTATTGCTTCTTTAATTTCAGATGATGCTTTAAGGCCAAGGATTCAGTGAGGACTATCCTTAGCTTAGAGATGGGTACTCTCCAGAAGACCTAAAGATCCATAGTTCTTTCAGCTCTTAGCATTTCAAGTCAGCTACCATCACTGTAACACCCACCTTTTTTAGCATATGTGTGTATGACATATTATGCATATTATTGTCATGTCATATGGAGTAGAGTTATAGATTGCATCTAAGTGGGGCATGTGTATGTTAGTTGAGATAGGACCTTATTGTAAGATAAGTTTTGGAATTATTTGTCTAAATAGAAAATGGAGGATTATTAAGTAATTAGCCTAGTTCATTAAGAGTGTGTAGAGAAAGTGATGATATTTTTATATTATTTTATTAAGAGATAATAGTTGATAATTATCTAAATATTATTATTATTATTATTATCATTATTATCATTATTATTATGATAATATATTATTATTATAGGAGACTTTAGAGGGGGTAAATGGAGAAATTTAATTGGTGCATGTGTGTGTTGTATATGTATTTGTATGTTTGTAGAGATTTGTAGATAAAATTCATTAGAGAAGAAGAGGGAAAATTTGAGAGGCTTTGGGGAGATTTTGAGTTTCTCTACATATCTAGCAATCAATTAGGAAGCTTTAGAAGATCTAATAGCTTTTAGAAGCATTAATTTTGTAAGTCTTGCATTTATTTTTGTTATTTGAAGTTAGGTTTGGTTGGTTGAAAATTCGTATTCTATTTTCTGATTTCATCATTCTTAGTATTTTGACCATATCTGGAGTTGTAGAGTTTTGATTTAAGCAAGGTTTGATGCTCTGGAAACTTCATAATGTCCTTTACAACTTTTATGTTTTGTGCCAGAGCTAATTTTGCTGTTAAGACTGACTAGCAGGGCTCTACATATTCGTACTCATGCTGTCAGCTCTGTTTTGGCTGGTATTACTCAAAAATCCATAATTAATTCTAGGCATGTCCAAATTGAGAAAATCTAGTTGAAATTTAAAGTAGACTCATAATTCTGGCTTCAGTAAGAAATTCCAGTTGGAATTTGAAGTAGACTCACAGATCTAGCTTCAGTAATATTTTCATGATTTTTGGATATGTGTGTGAATTATTTAGACATATTGAACCTTGAGCATGTTATTGCACCTAGTTACATCTAGTGAGTTTGAGTGCAAGTGTCATGTTTACTTTGTGAATTGATATGTGAATATGTGTAGGAGCTACAAGAGGCAAGGAAAAAGGCAACCAACTAAAAAAACTCTTCTTATTTAAAGTGGAAAGCACTTGAGAGGTAAGTAGTTATTGTTATATAATAAATGAGATGCAAGGATATGTAGTAGTGTCAATTTAATATTAGTCTTATTTTGTAATTAATAAATTAAGCATTGTATGTGAATAATAATGCTTGTAAGATATACCAAATAATATATGGTGGACTTGGTTTGGAACTTGTACTAGCATTGATAAGAAATGCATGTGGGCGAATTATGAATATTGAGTTGTGATAATACTATGGTATATTACAACGTGAATAATATTTGCATACTAGAGTGAGGTTGATGTATTTAGTATAAGGTATATGTTAATGAAATTCTTGTAAGGTATATGATTGAACGTAGTAAATATGAAATGTGATGGTATTGAATTTGTGATTGTAAGTGTGTATGTATTGTGAACTTGAGTTGGCCATTGGGTAAAAATGATGGTATATTTGTGAGTAAATATTAATGTGATGTGTGATGAATATGTCAATTGGCTAAGTGACCGTCGACTATGTTAAATATGATTAAGTCGATTGGCTAAGTGACCGTCGATATATATGAATTATTGAGTATGTCGATTGGCTAAGTGACCGTCAACATACGTGAATTGTGATTAAGTCGATTGGCTAAGTGACCGTCGATAGTGTGAATTATTGAGTATATCAATTGGCTAAGTGATCATCGATATACGTGAATTGTTAAGTATGTCGATTGGTTAAGTGACCGTCGACATACATGAATTGATGATTATGTCGATCGACTAAGTGTCCATCGATAAGTTTGAATAATATGGTGTCGATTGGCTAAGTGTCCATCGGTAAGTGTGAATAATATAGTGTCGATTGGCTACATATCCATCGGTAAGGCAAATATGACCAATAATTATATATTGATTGAAAAGTGTTGATAGTAAGTGCATATTAATAAAGTGCCTATATATAAATTGATTCTTATGTAAATATTGTTATTTGATTATGTTGGGTTTGTATAAGCCAATTGATGTGGCAAGAAGTGTGCATTCTTTTATTTAAGGATTTAATGATAATAAGTATGTTTACTTATATATATATATAGATGCACATGTATATATGAGGGGGTGATGAGGATACCGAATGGTAGGCATGATATGTGTCTTTGTATATATATATATACTTGTTCATTATATTCTAATTGGAGATGTATGAAAAGTGCAATGTGAGTGTAATGTGGAGAGGATAAGATTTAGTTAAATTGAATATATCTTGTACATATTTTTGGTATATGTTTGATTGTGTTAAATAGATTAGAATTATGATAAAAGAATGATAATATATGATGAAATGGTTGTGTGCCATTTGATATATTGTGGAATGGATTTTCAGGTTGAGGACACAGGTTCAGACATGGACATGTCTCAGACCGTGTGTTTGGACATGGGCGTGTAGCTCGAGAAAATTTTGGTTGCGAGTAGACACTGGCGCTCGCTAGAGGGTTCTGATGCTGAGACACAACCATGTTCTAGGCCATGTCATGATGGAAGAATTTAACTAGTAGACTACACGGGTAGGGACACGGCCGTGTAGTCCATTTTCAGTTGTTTTAATTATTTTAAATTAATTAGTTTTTGAGAAGTTAATGTCACATCCTCACTACCATTAACTTCATTAATACACATAATTAAGGAATTAATGATAATAAAGGTGTTACTTACATAATCAGAAAGAGTCTCTTAACAAATTAAAATTATTCACTTTCTTAATACTAGAATCTTAATCATAAAATGATGCTAACCTCATACGAACCATTCTAAAATCAATACCATTTATTCTTGTAAAACTGCAATGTACATATTGGTGCATAATTATATAATATCTTTATTTCTGCATAAGCCAATACCCAATCACAATTGTCCAATTACCTGTCATATTTTTCCTCACATCAAATACTTCGAATAATAATATATGGAAAGGACACTTTTAATATCTCAATAACTCATAATTATAATAATAATAACATCAATAGCATAACATATCCATCATCTATGATCATAAATATATACATATAATGTACAATGATGAGAGTACCAAATGCTAATAAAAATACAACCTAATACATAGGTATCTATGATCAAGCATCTCTCTCTCAAGTAGTCGGAACTCTGGCCGACATAATTAACAAGATAATGGTAGTGGTGAACTAACAGCTTCAAACCTCGCCACACCTTCACAACCTTTCTAGCCCTAAGGCTCAAAAATACCATGATGAAAGTACAAGGGGTGTCTATGGCCTATAGCAAAAAGCCCAAAAAGCCAAAATATATAGATATAAAATCCGTATCACACCCATGAGAGGGTGACCTGAACGTCAGTTGAGGTGGCGTAGAGGACCCTAGGAATGGTGCAGCTACCATCAAAAAGATCCCCACGAATAGCTGAATAAAGAACATCAGCACCTGGTGGTTGTACTATAACACTGAAGACAAGTACTGTATCAGCATCATGACGTACTATGTATCGGACAAACGTTTCTTCCTCCGAAATCTCAGATTCCATTGTAGACCAATGTACAGTTATCTCTTCCTCCAGTATTAACAACTAGCTTAATCTGGGAAAATTATTTTTAAAATAGTGGTGAGTAATTTTGCAAGAAATTACCCAGTGAGTAGCAAAAATATCTTTTAATGCAAAACATTAAACCAAAACAACTTGGAACTATTTTTCCAGCGATAAATCTCAAAGCTGTTTAACACACTTAAATAAATAAAATTTTCAAAAAACCCTTTTAAGGAAATAATACCTTATTTCCACAAACTATTTAATAAAAGACTTCCATTGCAAACAGAATTAATTAAGGATTCCCATAAATAATGCAAATAAGAATTCACATTAAATCTTTATCTCAACGTAAATTCCACTTTAAACCATTTAAAACAATTTAAGGTCATAATCCCTCAATTCATAAATAATACAACATTCTTATAAAAGAATAATTAAAAACAACCAAATCATGATTTGATTTCTTTAATAGTTGTTTCAATCATTTATCTCAATATTGAGAGTTTCATTCCCATTGAGCATAAATCATTATTATTACAATTCACATTATCTCAATGGTTAAACATATACCATTGTTGTTATTAGAATATATATATATATACATATATTTCTCCATTTCTCCAAGAATTGATAACAATATACAAAATCAATCTCTCTTTCTCATAATCATCTCAATTCTTTTTCTCACGGCCCACACTGGCCAGTTCACATGATCATTCACCAGATCATTCGTAATACCTAGTATGCATACGGTAAAAACTATAAGGATTCGCCCCAAAATCACCTCTGAATCCCTGCGCTGTCCCAAATACAGTTATCATTCGAGTGGCCAGCTCCTCTCATATATACATATATTACCAACCCTTACATATCATATATATAATCTTTATATAATTGTTTTTCATAACATTTGTAAGGGTATAATTATGTCATTTCAATGTTCACTCACAACATTTACAGAACTTTCGAAATTTGACTATCTTTCCTATATGATTTAGTCTCTTTTTCTGAGACTTAGAAATTAGATGATATATACATATAGGTTCGAGTTTATTTAATTCCTTGGTACTTCCATAATTTGGCTTAATTTGGTTTAGATTCATAAATATATATATTTATGGCTCGGTTTGATTCAAGCTCTTAAATATCTTAAAATTATTTACACTGGTTCAATTTGAATTAAATTAAATTTTTCAGTTCAAAAATAATTTCAGTTCGATTCAGGTAAATCGAATCCGGTTCGGTCCGGTTCAACTTGGTTCGGTTTGACTCGGTCTGGTTCAGTTCATCATCTTCTTCAAATCTGCAGATTTGCAGATTTATGTAGGAATTCTTTGTCCCAAATTCAAAACTTGAATTTTATCCAACCAAATGCTCATAAAACACTTGTATATCATAAATCAAACAACATATATCCTAAAATCATCAAGAATAAGCCTAGATCTAGGATCAAAACCATCAAAATATTCATAATAAATAAAAGTTTAAATAAATCTTTGAAAAAAATAATCCACTCACGGTTTTCTCCTACAAATTCCTTATATTTCCTTATTAAATCCGAATGTTGTTCTTCAAAGCACTCTCCTTCTCTTTCTTTTTTTTTTTTTTTTTCCTTCTTCTCTTCTTCCTTTTACCATAGCCATTTTCTTCTTCTGCAGAACCAATAACTTTTCCTCCTTATTTCTACTTTGCTCCTTCATCTTTCCTTTCCTAATTCCTTAATCCTTCCATCCTTAAATTCTTACATTTACATCCTTATTTTCATTTCAATTCCATCCTTCTAAACTTTCATTTTATTAAATCAAACCTTGTTTCTTACTTAAATATTACTTATTTCCTTACCAAAATAATAAATATTAACTCCCACCAATATTAATTTAATACATGAAAAATCAACTTCTTAATTATTTACCCGAAATAATAACAATTAACTCCAATCAACACTAATTGATTATAATCGAATAATTCTTAATTATCATTAACTTTAATTAATCCGGTTCAAGGATACGGATGTTACAGAGAATCACCTGCCTTTTGTGATGATATAGAGAATTGCCCCCCGAGTTCTTCAGGCTGTTTATTAGATGGAGCCACAGTATTTGCATTCTTGGAGCCTTGATGACCCATACTAGAAGTCGGTTGAAGATGATGATCTAGTTTGTGGGAGAACACTTTCTGACTTTTCTCTATAGTTTTCATCATAGACTCCATGAATTTAGACTGCATCTCTATCAACTTGAGTTGTGCCTTCTTCTGCTCTTTAAGAGGAATCCTCCATAATCTTTTAGAAAAAATTAGAACCCTCTGTTTTAATTTCTTTCCCAACAACAGGAACTGTTGAGATTTGAGCACTTTCTGTAACTTGGTCTTGAATGTGCTTTTCAAAATTCTCCATCAAATGGGGAACAAGACCTTCTGGCCCTACTGTAGTAGGCGCCTCCTCCTGATCCTGAGACTCGATATTGTCTTTCCCCATGAAACTCATTATTCTTGGCATTTCAGCAGTGTCCCACCGAGTGTGCTAAAAATATATTGGTCTCTGGCCCTTGCAAGTGAAAATATAGTGTACCAGGTGTGTGAGGTACACCAACCTTGGGGATCTGACCTCTCTAAGAGATTTTAATGTAAGATAAGGGACCTAAGCTTACTGGGTTCCTAAACCAACTGTAAATGATGAAAAGTTGCGTTTAACACTAATAATACTAAGAACAAAGAATGAAAGCTTAAAGCTTAAAGCTTAAAGAAAGTGACGATATAAAACTAAGGGATTTGTAAAGAAAATAAGGGGCTCCATTGAAATTAACAATAAATTAAACAATGTTTGATTTCATAAAAATGATAACGAAATACTGAAAATTAAAAGAAAATCAAAAAGCTAAATTGAAAATAAGATTGAATTTTTTGTAGATTTGATATGTCCCTTTCTCTGCAGGAGGAAGAGTTCTTTTATCCATATAGCAGATAACTTCCATCTTGCCCACTATTGTACGTTCCTTTTAAATTTCAAACTCTCTCCATCATGTCTTATCTTCTTCTGCCAATTTTCATTTTACAGGAAACTAACCCACCTATGTACAATTAATTAATTAATTATTTTATGTTTTTAACTTATATATGGGCTCCATAAATTTTAATTTTAGGTCCAAACACTTTTAAAATTATGTATATATATTTCCAAAATATTACACTGTCACCCCCTTATTTCGTTCATTGTGGTATTGGGAATTAACACCTCCAATTAAATGCTAAAAAAAATTTATAATATATAAATATATAATTTATTTTTATTAATTATGTATAAATTATTTAGCAAAAACATGTTTTAGGGTACCTCAAGGCAAAATAATGGAGTAATTTTTGTTTATGCACAAGTTAAAATAGGGTTATTTGCACTCACAGTATCTAATTTTTTAATAAAATACCAGTAAAATATCAATCATTTTTTTTATAACGCAAAACTTTCCAACTTTTAAATTCAGTCACACCATACTGTCCAAAGCTAATTTCCCATCACCGGTGATAATGTGGCGCTAAAATGTGCTTACATGGAAGCTTAGAGCATCTCCAACGAGAGACGCAAAACAGCAGAATGGTGTGTGTTTTGGCATGGGAGCACTCCAATCCCACGCCAAAACCAACACTATTTTGCTGATTGTGAATAGTGCCACAACAAATTTGTTGTGCCACTATTCACAATAGCAAAAACTATTCATTTTTTGTATAATTACAAAAACATACCCCAAATAATAAATTCTATATTGTTTACATTTAAAATATTATAGAATAATTTTTACTTTATATTATTTAATTTCCTTTTTCATGATAATTATTTTTGTTCATTTTTTAATTACAAAATATAAAATTATTTGATTGTATTATTATTTATATTTTCAAAATTAATAACTTATGTATGCTCATTACATATATTATTAATTATATGTACATAATATATTCATATAAATATAAAATAACATTACATGAATATTAAAAATATTGTCAAACATTACATAAATATTTAAAACATTACATAAACATTAAAAATATTACATAAATGAATTGTGTGATATTTATTTTGCTAATTATGAATAAATCTAATATTTATTTTGCTATTATTTTTACAAAATTTGAGTTTCACTCATATAAAAATGAATTAAAAATTTCATAATTTAATTACATTTTTATTAATATAATTTAAATATTTTATTATATTTTATTTATATATAATATTATTTATCCTTAAATTGGACGAATATGTGTAAAATAAAAAATATGGGTATAATTTGTAAAGATAAAAAAAAGTAATAAAAATAAGAGATGTACATAAATATACAGAGAATATTCTTTTTGCTGTAAAAATTGGTGTTATGGGTTGGAGATCAAATGTTTTAGGTTGGAGAATGGAGATGGCCTTATGTGCCAATTTCTTTTTAACTTTCTACATATATTATGTGAGACACATGACATTATATTTGCACCACATATCTCAATAATTATTTATACTTTCATTTTTATACTTTATTTTTCTCCTTCTTTCTATCTTTTTCTTTCATTTTCCCACACTTTCTTAAACACAAACATTTTTTAAAAAAATACTCACATTTTACCAAATTAAATAATTAATTTAAAAAAAATAAAATTAATTTATTATCCAATTGAAAAAATATATATATATATTAAGTTTATTTTTCACTCCATCAATATCAAATTAATCATATGAATTTTACAATAAATTACATTTTTTTGGGTTTTTCACCATCAACAACAATGCCAACACCAACTGCCATCAACAGACCACAACCCAACTCCTTCATCACCAACACATCACCACCACTATTGTTGACATTCACAACCACCACCACCACCATCATTGCCCACACAACTAGAACATAATAGCAAGACAAATATATTTTTTCTAGATCTGTGTGACTGAAGCCAGAGGTGCACCCATGCCTCGGTAGAGTGCACTAGGGCCATCAGTGGAGATGACACGATGAAGAAACTCCAGCCAAAATCCATTATCACCTCGCACTCTCATTGCTTGAAAAAATAACAAATATTGTATTTATTTTGGATTCTAACAGAAACCCAATTTTTGTTTCTATTTATAATAATATATTCTTCTAGATCTGAACCAAATGAAGAGTAAAGAAAAAAAAATAGAAGAAGAAGCTAATCACAGAAGGAAATAGCAAAAAAATTGAGAAAAAAATTAGCGTAGAGAGAAAAGAAGGGTATGGTGTTATGGCGAGTTGGTGACAATGGTGTTGTGTTGAGTGGCGATGGCGGCGGTGTGTCGATAGGTAGAGCTTTCATGTTGGTAGATGGTTTATACGAGAGATTTATATTCAAAGACCGTCATCAACTGTTCAAAGATTTTTGGCCTTTTTTTTTGTTTTGTTTACTTAGTGAGATAATAAAAAAGAAAATGTTAAAGAAACACCCAAGATAAGATTTTGAGAATAAGTTTAGATAAAAAAAAAAGTTAAAAAATAGTAACAAGGAATGGGTCATATTTTGTCCTTTGACAAGTTTGGGTGTCTTGCTGATGGCAAGGTTTACTAGGATTTCTATTTTTAGTTTACTTGGTTTCTGATTTTAGCTTTATAACTCAATCATTATCTTGTCTTTTATGTGTCTCATTTTTTTTATTGGCTCTTTTCTACTATGTTTGGTTTCCATTTTTTCAATCTTCTTCTATTACTATTCTTCGGTTTTCCTCTTCATTATGGCTTCGTGAGGCTTATGCCCATTTATCTATATTGGATGTTGAGGAGGGAGGTTTGGTGGTTGATGAGGATGTAGTGGTGCAATCAGAAGCTGATCTTCATTTCTATCTGGTGGGTCATTTTCTGACGGAGGGATCGATTCATTTTGACTCAATGCGAAATATGATGGCCTCTCTATGGATACCTGTTAAGGGCGTCAGCATTATAGAATTAGCTGGGAACCTTTTTATGTTTAAGTTTTTTCATGAGTTAGATATCGTGAGAGTTATTGACGATGGTCCATGGAAATTTAATCAACACCCTCTTTTGGTGCATAAACTGTCTCCTGGAGAACAACCATGTGAATGTGTTCCGACAAAGATTGCTATGTCAGTGAGGTTTATGTCAGAGAAAGTGGGATGAAACATATGAGATTTCATTGGAAGTATATTACTGGTGATCCGAATAATTTTGGAGGGCTATAGAGGAAGTATATGCATATTAGAGTGGAACTTGATGTTGAAAAACCCCTGAAAAGTAAGATGAGAATTAAACGTCCTGGAGGAGCTTGTCATGGGTGAAGTTTCAGTATGAGTATTTGCCCACTTTCTATTTTTATTGCGGTATACTTGGGCACACAGATAAGTTATATGCTAAATATTTTGAGACCCCTATTCCCAAAGAAAATTTACCGTATGGAGTGTGGATGCGAGCCTCTTCACATAAACAAAATTTTAATTCTGGTGAGAAATGGCTCTGAACGGATTTTCTAACAAGATCTGATATAGAGCCTGAGTTGGGTAGGCATGTGAACGACGCAGGAGGGTGTAACGGGAAAAAACCACTTATGGAAGTGGGAGGGAAGTTTGGCATGAATTATGGGCATAATGGCATAAATGAAGGGAAAAATGGGAATAGTAAGTATGTGACTAGTATGGTAACGGAAGATATGGCAATAACTGCTATTAAGGATTCTATTCAGAAGGGTGTCACTATTGTGGACTTAAAAAGACGTTGAATGGCTGTGGGTGATGTTGCTGATGGGCTGGTTGAGGAGAGTAATCTTGGACTCTATTTAATCTCTTCTCCTGCTCCAAGAATCAGTAGTAAGGTGGGCTCTGGTCTTCAGGCCCACCAAGCCCAATGACGACCATAAGATGGAACTGTCATGGGTTGGGCTCCCCATACACAGTTCGGGTCCTAAATGAGCTTGTACAGCTCCATAAGCCCAAATTGGTGTTTATTATTGAAACTATGATTTCTAGGGCCAAGGTAGATAGGGTACTAACCTTGTTGGGTTTTGAGGAGGTGTTTGTGGTAGATCCTATTGGACATGCATGAGGTTTAGCATTGTTCTAGAAGGATAAAAATTTTATTAAATTATTGAGTTTTTATAGTAGTCATATTGATGTCACTGTTAATATTTTGAGCATGGTTGAGTGGCGATTGACTGGTTTTTATTGTGCCATGGATAGACGAAATTGTACTCGATCATGGCATCTATTACGTTAGCTCAGTTCAGTTTCAACTCTCCCCTGGTGTTGTATTAGGGATTTTAATGTCATTGTTTGTGCTAAGGAGAAAATAAGTGGTAATGTTCATCCTTCTTAGTTAATAGAGGGTTTTCATCATGCAGTAGTCGATGGCAACCTTATTGATATTGGTATGGAGGGTTATCAGTTTATGTAGGAAAGGTGTTAGGGTTTGAGTTCTAGGATTAGGGAACATCTGGATCGTGCTCTTATTTCTATAACTTGGTTAAATATATTTCGGCATGTGAAGTTGTGAAATCTGGAGGCTGCTACCTGTGATCATTCTCCTATTTTATTGTATTTTATTGAGGAAGGGAGGTAATCTCGACGGGGTCAGTTTGGATTTAAGAATGTTTGGCTTTAGGAGAAGGAGTGTTTTGATGTGGTTTCTCATAATTGGGCTGATAGCTCTGGTTTGGCTTTTCATGAGTGGTTTGAGGTTTGTGGTCATGATCTTCTCTCCTGGGGTGGTAAATTACGGTACAGGTTCAGGGTTGAATTAGCAGACTGCTGAGCTCGAATGAAAATCCTTAGAGGTCTAAGTGATGTTGAATCAAGACGGGATTTAGCTCATGTTAAGACTCGTTACAATGCCATTCTTGCTCAACAAAATGTCTATTGGTAGCAAAGGGTAAAGCAATTCTGGCTCGAGGCTGGAGATAACAATTCACGCTACTTCCATCTTTCAGCTTCCCATTGAAAAAAAAGGAATTTATTTTCTCAGCTTAAGGATGCATCGGGTACTTGGCGAACTAAGGACTTGGGTTTGTCGCATTTATTAACTTTCTATTTTAAGGACCTATTTATTTCACGTGGGTGTGATGATGCTGCTATTCTAGATTATATGGATTTTCGGTTGGATGAAGAGTGTAGGGACCTTTTATGTGCAGATTTTTTCCCTGAAGATATTAAAACAGCGGTATTCTCAATGCATCCAGATAAATCACCGGGGTTGGATAGGTTGAACCCAACTTTTTTTCATAAAACCTGGGGAGTGTTAGGAGAGGATGTTACCGCTACTTTTTTGGCAATCTTACGGTAGAGTTCGATGCCAGTGATGTTTAACAAAATGGCTATCGTGATTATTCCTAAAAAGAAGCATCCTGAGTATGTATCGGATCTCAGACCTATCTCATTGTGTAACGTCATTTATAAGATAATTTCTAAAATGCTAGCCAATCACTTGAAATGTGTGTTTCCAAGGCTTATATCCGAATCTCAGAGTGCATTTGTGCCTGGTAGGTTATTGACTGATAATATAATGATAGCATCTAAAATTTTTCATTATTTTAATCGAAAGAGGCAGGGTAATGTTGGGTTTGCAGCATTAAAGCTAGATATGTCTAAGGCCTATGATCACCTTGAGTGGGGTTTTGTGGATCATATGCTGAGTCGGATAGGTTTTCCAGTACAATGGATCCAATAGGTTATGATGTGTATCTCCACAGTACAATATTCTATCTTATATGATAGCTGTGAATTAGGTCCTATCATTCCGCAAAGAGGGCTTCGTCAGGGTTGTCCATTATCGTCGTATCTCTTTATCATTTATGCTGAGGGTTTGTCATCCTTATTAAGAAAGTATGAGAAAGCTGGTTTGATTTATGGTTGTATGATAGCTCAAAGGGCTCCCTCAATTTCCTACCTCTTTTTTATTGATGACAGTCTCATATTCTTTAGAGCAACCAAGAATGAGAGCCAATACATTAAATATTGTCTTGCTTTGTACGAAAGAGCCTCAGGTCAGATGGTGAATTTTGGTAAGTCTTCAGTCCACTTCAGTAAGAATACAGTTGGTTCTTCTAAAAATAAAGTCTATGGGGTGCTTGGGGTTGAGTTGAAGGAAGGCACAGGAAATTATTTGGGGCTTCCTTTAAGCATAGGTTGGAATAAGAGACAGGTTTTTACGTTCTTGACTGATAAACTTGCATCTAGATTAAATCATTGGCAAAGTAGATTCCTTTCCAGGGCTGGTAAGGAGATTATTATCAAAACCATTACTTAAGCACTTCCTACTTTTTCCATGAGCGTGTATTTGTTACCAATGCAACTGTGTATCGAGTTTGAAAGGTTGGTTAATTCCTTTTGGTGGAAGGGCAGGCAAAGCCAGTCTCGGGGTGTATATTGGAAGAGTTGGGATAAGTTATGTTTACTGAAGAGAATGGGTGGTTTGGGTTTTTGAAAGCTCTATGATTTTAACCTGGCTATGTTGGGAGAGAATGGATAGAGATTACAGCTACAGCTTGATTCGCTTGTTAGGCGTATTTATAAGGCAAGTTACTATCCTCATTTTGACTTTATGCATGCAAAAATATGGAATAATCCCAGTTTTATTTGAACTAGTATCTTTGCTTCTCAGAGTTTGGTGAAAGATGGTCTCCGATGGAGAGTGGGCCTGGGTCATCAGATTAATATCTGGACCGAACCTTGGTTGCTAGGTGAGTTCAATCCTTATATTACCTCTCCTTGTAGTCCAGGCAATAAAAAGGCATCTGTTAATAGTTTGATGCTTCCGGGAGAATTAAACTAGGACGTAGATATTGTCCATGATATTTTTAATGCTCCGGATAGGAATTTGACACTGTAAATTCCTTCAAGCCTTACGAATGATGTTTATTTCTAGAGGACTGATAAAAGTGGTGGCTAGATCATTAAGAGTGCTTACAGGTATCTAAGAGAGGCTATGGGTACTGTCGAGCAAAATGCTTCCTCTATTGTTTGGTGTAAGTTATGAAAGCTGAGGATTCCCCAAAAGTGAAGAACCTAGTCTGACGAGTCTGCTCTGGTTGTGTTCCTACCAAGTTGGCTTTGTCCCAGCGTAGAGTTGATGTTGACTTATGCTGCCCTGTTTGTTCTTTGGAGGTTAAATATGATAGTCATATGTTTCTATTCTACCTATTGGCTCTCAGTTGTTGGCGTTTGTTATCAGTTTTAGTGCCAGCTGATACTGAAGTAGTGGTGTTTGATTGGTTATCGGCTATTCTGTAGGGAGTCGACTTGGACAAATCACAGATGGTATGCATGGTTGTTTGGGGTCTGTGGCGTAATCGGAATAAAGTTTTATGGAATAATAAGAGGCAGTCTGCTGTGCATTTAATTAATATGGCCAGCACTTTTCTGTTTCAATGGCAGTCAACTCAGGTACTTCCCCATATCGAGAATTTTCCAAGTAATGAAGAGGGTCTGTGTCATTGGAAGCCACTTCAGTCAGGATGGTATAAATTCAATGTTGACGGTGCTATATTTGAAGCTGAGGGAAAGGTAGGTTTTGGCTGGGTTACGAGAAATGATAAGGGTGAGTTTTGTGCTACGGGTAATGGGAGTAGTTTCGGTCCAGCAGATGCTATATTGGTAGAAGCTTTGGGCATGCGTGAAGTTCTTAGTTGGATAAAACGTAGTCATCTATACTGGGTGGTCGTGGAGTCTGATGCTCTTGAGTTGGTCCGCGCCTTAAATACTTCATTGCAGAACAATTTAATAGTAGGTTTAATTATAGATGATTGTAAATCTCTATTGCATGAGATTAATAAGTGTGTTGTGCACTTTGTCCGTAGATCAGCAAATTTCGTGGCTCATATGTTAGCTCGAGTGATGGGTTCTATGTCTGGTTTTCGGGAGTGGGTTCATGTTCCTCCTCCCTTCATTTGTAATGCTTTTTCTTTTGATTCTCGTTAGTAATTTTAGTTTTTATATTTCTTCAAACAAAAAAAAAAAGTTTAGATAATTATTTTAATTGTGAGGTGGTGGTTATTTTGATTGGGTTTAAATATTTGATTTTGGATGAGTATATGTAGGGGTGTAAACGAGCTGAGCCGAGCTTTGGCTAGCTCAGACTTGGTTCATTTATAAACGAGCCGAGCTCATTAGGCCGTTAAGTATTCGCGAGCTGTTCACGAGCCTAAACAAGCTAAAAAAATTTCTAAAAATATAATTTATAAATTTAAATTATTCATTAAAATAATTTAAAATAAATTATTTACTAAATAATTTATAATAAAATAATAATTTTTTGTAATAATATATTTTTAAAATATTTAAACGAATAAAAATTTATGTATTGTATATCTAAAATTAAATTATTAATACATTAAAATTACGAGCCGGCTTGTGAGCTCTTATTCGAGCTTGTTCACGAGTTGAGTTTTGCATAGTTTGAGTTCAGCTCGTTTATTAAACGAGCTTCAATATACGAGCTCAAATAAATTTTTAACGAGTCGAATGCCGAGCTGTTCGCGAGCGGCTCGACTCAGTTACACCCCTAAGTATATGCTAGGAATGAGAATAGTAATTCTGTTTTTTTTCTGAGAATTTTATTTTAGTTAATTAAGTGTCTGGCTATTGGAAAAATCTAGAAAATAAATTAAAGAGATTTTTTTAACTGACGTGGCATTGATGTGGCACCACATGTACTAATTATTACACGCTGACAATGATAACTACCCACGCGAATGACCACATCATCGTCATGTTAGCATTGACTGGAATATGAGTTTGGATATTATGATAGGATGAAATTTAAAATTTGGATAGGTTTGTATTACATTTTAAAAGTTGGATATTTTCATGATAGCTAATTGAAAACTTGGGTACCGTTAGTATAAAAAACCCATTAAAAAATTGTTAGTTTCAGTAGAGTGATTCTCTCACTTAGTTACCAGCTTATAAAATTACAATTTTTTCCTGAGATCAAATCGGAATTATTTAAATATAGTATATATTTGAAATCTAAAAAGTATAAAGAGTTTTGTTCAATTTTTTGAGATTTAGGTGCGATATTTTGACTTTTTGAGAGTTTATTATAGTTTTTTTTTTTCCCTACAATTCAACTTTGTCCATCTCAGCAGGGGAGGGGAGCAAAAGGAACATATCAGAATGAAGTGAACTGAGTGAAATGAGCGAATAGCATTATATCCTATATATTATAAATTTGATAGTATTTTTTTTGGCTCAGTATATATTATAAATTTGATAGTTGGTACAATATATTTAGAGTATTTAAAAATCATTTTAAAAAAAAAAATTATTGAAGTTGAATGGGATTTTGAGGGAACGGGATTTTGAGGCTAACCCAAAAGTAAGTGGCACTAAATCCCAATCCACAACTTTGCCAATATAGGCAGCATCAATATGGCCCAATCCATATATTTGCCATGGCCTCTTTTGCTATGTCCATGAACCATGATCAAAATATCAACCAAACTTGTTTTAGTGCATTTTTATACATCAAGTTTACCTTTAAAAATCTTTTACACATACAAATTAATAATGTACATGCCATCAAATAATTCATCTTTTTTTTTTCCCCTAATAAAGTGAAGTGGTCCATCCCTACTGTGCAAATTTAATTTGCCCATGTGACCTTAACGTACCATTGGTATTAGCATATGCCTTCCACCTACTCGGCCACAAATAGCAGCAACCAAATGGTACTTCAAAGAAAAATGTACTTTCTTTGCTTTTAAGGCTTTAAGTCTTTTATTTTTCTCCACTTTATATTTTTATTTTTAATTTTCTTTGCTTTCTTCTTGATTTGTGTAATTAGCCAGAATAAATTAATTTCAGGTGTCATGTTAAAAAAAAAAAGTAAAAATAGTCATAGTGTAACTATGAACAATACCATCAAACTGCACGGTTTAATTAAACTACTTCTCCAATTGTAACTATTCCTATAAAATGGAAGAACTTTTTTATAATTTAGATAAAATTTATCAAGGAGCATATTTCGTTATAAAAAAAAAAAACTATATTATATTTTGATAAATAACCTCCAGTAATGCAACCAATTTTCAAATTCTGTAATGATGTTGAATGACTTTAAAGTTTTGTTTTACAGTATAACCTCATAATTAATTACGGTGTCATTGGTTTTATAAGTGGGTACAATAAACACGAAATAATAATATCCATTGAAAAGTTGGTCTAAAACTTGACTCAAAATGTTTGGTGAGTTCATAATTTAATTAAGTATAGTTCTTACACATAATTAGAGATCGGGACCTATTTGAAATATCTAGTGACATTGGTTTTGCATCATATATAGAATTTATTATAGGACCCGATTAGGTGTAGCGGACCACGATTACAAGATAAATTTTTGTTTTTAATTATAAATTGGCTCCTATATTTATAAGGAGCCAATTTATTTTTTAAAGGTTAAAAGCGACATTTTTCACGAACCGCTGCGGTTGGCAACAAATATCGTTCCCTTTATTATATCACTGCCAAATTCACACATATTATTATTTGCTTTATTTTTTTTTATTTAAGTGGGTATCACAAAATGAAATAGTCTTGAAATTCTTGTTTGTGGTCAAGTCTAAAAAATGCAACTACAACTTTGCAGCATTGCCACTTATAGTGTGGCACTTGATCCATTTGGCTGTAGGAACATGTAACTCATTCATATCTTTGCATTTTTCCATTACAGTTTTAGGTGAGGATTGAGGATTGGCTATGGAAAATAGCTGCTACCCAATAGTAAAGCTCAAAATCGCATGCTCAATCTTTTTTGCTTTTAGTCCATATATACATTTCCCACATCATGTTTCTCTTTTTATTTCTCTTAATGATAATTTTTGTTGCCATACTCCAATCATTAACTGAGGAGACACAGCATGTTGCTTCACAATTAAAGTTTGAATGTGCCAAAGCTGTAATGGCCTCACTGACACAGTGACACTACTTTTGCTAGTATATTTGGCGAATGTATTTGAAAACATAATAAAGTTGAATCTTTAGAAAGTAATTAATTTGATAAATACTTATTTTCAATATCGACATGAAAAAAAACAAAAACAAAAATTTGAAGCTCTTATCAAAATTCAATTGATCGTTAGAAGATTAGTTAATTGAGTTGATGGTTTCTATTTATTATTATTATTTTTAAACTGTGAGATGTTTTCTATCATATTGAATACAAAAATAATTTTCATCAATTTTTTTTGTAAATAATACTATCTTAATAAAATTCAACTTAATGAGAATTTGAATATAAAACCTTCTATATCATATTATATACTAAAATAGTTCTCATATTGATAAAAAAAAAAAAAAAAAAAAAGTTAATTTTATAAAAATTTGAAATGAAAAATTATCGTATAAATATATTTAGTAAAATTCCAGCCCTTTGAATTATTTCATTTATTGTCTTAGCTCTAAAGAAAGCAATTTATTAATTTCACAGGTTGTTTGCAATGAATTAAAACACCAACTAATGAAGGGTATCAGCTCAACATTAAAATAGTTAATAATGGGAATTAACTACCTATCTATTATACGTAGGCACACCCAACCAAGACCTTCTATTATTGTAATGCAACTTATATGGATAATTTGATACGTGATGATATCTAAGGACTAATGGCTACCAGCCAACTTCATCAATAAATAAGAAGCTTTTTTTAGCAACGGTCTGACCATAGAAAACCCTTGTGCAAATTGGGTTCAGGATTTGGGAGCTAATCATTATTAATAACATGTAAGTATGGAGCGTGATCATGCAAGACTTAAAATTTAATCCCCAAATTTTCTGTGTAGGTAAATAATAAAATCCCATAAAATAATCACCTACCAGCTCTTCCACCATTAAAACACAAAGCTTTCAAGTCAAAACATGTACAGATACAAACAAGTCTAATAATAGATAACTTCCAGGCATGAAAATACACCAACAAGAAAATAGTAAAAAAATAAAAAAGGAAAAAACAGAGAAGGTTTAGGACCAAGAAGATTTAGCCCCACAAATTTTTTTTGCTTTCTTCAATGCTGTGACCTCATTTAAGACAACATTTTCAAGCAAACCCATCAAATAGCCTAAACTGAAGAAAAAGAAGAAGAAGAAAGTAATGGAGAATGGCTGGGTTCTAGCATTTCTCCTCCTCTTCCAAACATTGCAAAAAGGTGCAACCTTTGGTATTAGTGCTGGTGTTGGTGTTGGCATAGGCAATGCAGGTGGTGGTGGAGGTGTCTGGATTGGTGGTGGTATCAACACTCCTAACCCAACGCCCTCTGGGTCTTCAGGTTCAAATCTCAACACT
This sequence comes from Macaranga tanarius, assembly GCA_949673435.1. NCBI lineage: Eukaryota > Viridiplantae > Streptophyta > Magnoliopsida > Malpighiales > Euphorbiaceae > Macaranga > Macaranga tanarius. The sequence continues at coordinate 25,711 of CATIWO010047491.1, read as the reverse complement.
GCTTACACTGCTCTACAAGCATGGAAATTAGCGATCACAGATGACCCATCAAAGATTTTGGACACTTGGGTTGGTGCTGATGTCTGTTCTTATAAAGGAGTTTTTTGTGGAACTCCTTCCAGAGATGATGATCAATATAGTGAATCATCATCCCCAGGTCCAGTTGTTACAGGTATAGATCTCAATAATGCAAATCTTCAAGGCAGTCTTGTTAAAGAACTCTCCCTTCTTACAGATATGTCTCTCTTTCACCTTAATAGTAACAGGTTTTCAGGCACTATTCCTGATGCTTTTAAGGACCTTGTTTCTCTTCAAGAACTAGACTTGAGTAACAACCATTTTTCAGGTCCTTTCCCTGTGGTTGTTTTATACATTCCAAATCTTATCTACCTAGACGTTAGATTCAACAGCTTTTACGGCCCAATTCCTGAAGATCTTTTCAACAAGAAATTAGATGCAATTATTCTCAACAATAACCAATTTGATGGTCAAATTCCTGATAATTTGGGTAACTCTCCTGCTTCTGTGATCAATTTTGCTAATAACAAATTCTCTGGATCAATTCCTGCTAGTTTGGGTGTAATGGGTTCTAGATTGAAGGAGATTTTGTTCCTCAACAATCAGTTAACTGGCTGCATTCCCCAGTCAGTTGGGCTGTTCTCAGAGATGCAAGTGTTTGATGTGAGCCAAAATGCGTTGATGGGCCATTTGCCAGATACAATTTCTTGTCTGAGTCAGATTGAAGTTCTGAATTTGGCACACAACAAGTTTTCTGGGGTACTGCCTGACTTGGTTTGTTCACTAAGAAGCCTACTAAATTTGACTGTTTCTTACAATTTCTTTTCTGGGTTTAGCCAAGAATGTTCAAGATTGTTCACTAGAAATGTGGGTTTTGATTTCTCATTGAATTGCATTCCTGGAAGAAATTTGCAAAGACCAGAACCAGATTGTTCTGTAATACCGGGAGGAGGATTGAGTTGTCTCAGAATACCTGCTGTACAACCTCTTGTTTGTGGGTCTCTTGGGGTGACATTAGCTGCTAAATTAGGACCATCATCTCCTTGAAAGATGGAGATGGAAATTTTAACAACTGTTGTAAAACAGGTCGGTAAATGTTTTGGTTATTAATTAAATAGCAATTATGATTTAGCACTCCCTATTGTTTAATTTCTTCATTTGATGTGATACATATTTGTTTTATAAATCTGTCTTTTATATGTGGATATTATTCTAGTGTGTATTGTTTAGATTGAATTATCTTTAATGAACTGACCAGCCAAAAGAGGTTCATCATTAATAGTTGAAACTTGAAAGCAATGGGTGATTTTTACTTCATCGGTTGATATGCCTGCAGCGGTGATTTTTTAAAGCCTTGTATTTATGCAGTTTTAAGGAAAAATAAATAAATAAAAGAATGCAAGTATTTATGTGTTAATCTCACTATGATTCTAAGAGTTTCGATGTTTCCATGTCGATATTTGAAATTTTGCTGCACTCCCTTATTTCCATAAAAAATTAAACAGAGTTACTACAAATACAACAGTAGTGAAACAACTGTGGCAAGCAAATGCCATAGAGTTGCAACAATTTCATTGCATTACAGGATTGCTCTTGTAGAGAGCATTTCTATTGAATGTAATACATGGGATTTGGGAGTTTAAAGGACCTCTTTGCTACGGCAAACCCCAACAAGTCACTCCATTGATCTCCTGAGCTCCCATGTATTCTGTAGCCTTCATTTATTAACTCCATTCTTTTCTGCGATTTGTAGACAGTAGCTGGCGTGCCTTGATCTCCCTCCCCCCTGTATCATGCACCAACATCCAGCACATGTGTTAACCTTCAGTAATATGAATCATATATGAAGCCCGGTCTAGGAACATGCCAAAGACACCCGTTATATCACATACCTCAAAAATAGTCTTTCCCAATCGCTGTACCCTGCAAATAGAAGGTTCTTGCCCGTGACATTCCTTTGGTTTTCGCTCCGCCCAGTCAATAGAACAATTGTAAATCCCAGATGCTTTAGCTCCTTGTACAAATTCCAGCTTGCTGGTAAAGCAGGTGCTTCAGCTAAATCCACCCACTGATCGAAAGAATATTCATCGAAGGGTTGTGATCTACGTCCAAAACAAAATACTCCTGGTAAATTCCATCAGCCAAGTGTGGTATTTGCATTTAGTACAACCAATAGTGCATTGACAATTACTAAATTTAGCAAAACAACTAGAACAAGGGTTATTAAGAAAAAATATGTATACAATTAGGCCTATGTCTACTTTTTTAAGTATTTTGTCCAACATGGGATGGATAATGTGAGGCAGCTCAGCAACAGACTAAATTAACTAGTGTGCTCACCTAATTCCTCCTAAAACATAACCGAACAAGCTAAAACGGAGGAGAGCTTTAACAGTATTGTTAATTGTGCAGTGATGGGAACTGCTTACCAGACAGAGAGAGTGAAACTACTTTATCTAATAACAGCATATTCATAAATCTTTCTACAAAAATCAGTTTACATAATGGCCTAGTACAAAAAAGTACCGGATAGCAAGCATAGTCCCAACAATATTACAAAGCCAATAATGCTTCAAGTAAACAAATGTCACATAACTAAATAAGTGAGCAATATTGTTAAAGCTCGGTTCTATGCACTGCAATTCTATATTATAAGCAATCACTCCAGCAACGGCAAGAAAAAGTTAAAGAATGAAACCAAATTGCTAGACAACCCTAAACAAAATCAATGAACATAGCTGTGGAACTAAATCTATTGTACAAAATTATACTCCAACCAATACAAATGCAACCACCACCTACCATTGCATAATTTTCCTAAGAATGTAATTAGGATAAAAGTCTATCAAGAGGGCCCCTATATTGCACATAATAATAACTTCAACACAGGCAAAAAGTCCTGGCAAAAGCAAACCCTTTCTTTTTTCCCGGAAAAACAACTGGCAAACAAGCAATTCTGAAGTGGGTCACCATTGAAATTGACATTAGACATCAGCAATAGGTCTAGATGACCTTTTTTTACTTTTGCTAAATTGGACACCAACGCTAGTTTGGGACCCGACGATTTCAGTACCATTAAATTATATATTGATGAGGCCTATGTATGAATAATGGTTAATGGGCCACAAGCAATACAGGAGATAAATTGTATAGATTACAAAAAATGCCATCTACATCAGTCACTGAACTATGAACTATATAAAGCACTAAACACTCACGAGAAAAAAAGACGCACACAAAAAAGAATGATAAATTTGCAAAATTCCAAGCATTGGCCTGAACGTTGTCGTTTTGTATTGCTATAATCGTAGAGTATAAAGGTCTCCCACGTGTCTAGTTTCAATTGGTCTTATTACCGGACAGATGACAAATTGTCGGAAGCAATAAATCACTTTTTTTTTGTTTTCACAATAAGCAATAAATGACTCTTCGCATTATAAATATTGCGCAATATGATGATTAATCAGGATCAACCAGAACAATCCAACGGCTAAAATTAGATCACGTACCCGAATCCATGGGCCTCGTAGTACGGGAGATTCGAAAGCAAAGTCTCATCAATATCGAAGACCCAAGCGTCCTTGCCATCGCCGGTGATATTAACGGTTTCAGCAAACGACAACGAGTCAGAAGCGACGACTTCGGAGTCAGACAGGTAACGGTCGCTAGTCATGTATTGTTTGACGTAAGTTTGGCATCTTGAAGGAACGTTGACCCAGTAACCGGCGTTATTGGTTTCGACGGAGAGTCTCCAGCTGTCGCAGTAAAGATAGTCGTCGTCATTGCTCCGAGCTTCGCGTGCTGTAGGCATGTGGATAATGGATTGAGAAAGAGCGAGGGGTATGAAGGTAAATATGATGAGAATAAGTGACAGGAGGGAGCCGGAAGAAGGAGACGCCATTGCTGCTGGTGAGAAGCTGGTTTTTTCGGGTTTTCGCCTCTCACCGGCGAAGAGATGAAAACGGAGGAGGAACGGTGCTGCTCCGGTTGGTGTTTTTGCTTAATTGAGATATGGTTTTGGTAGGTCTATTTGTAGGTCTCCTTTTTGACTTCTAAATTGTAACACGCTAAAAATAAGGGGCTTTATGATTCGAATATATGCACCGTTTCTTTGTTTTTACAATTTTTGGCTGCTCCTTAGTTATTTTTTTTGAGAAATATTGTACTATATCTTTGGAAATAATTGTGTCCACTGATTGCCATTGTTTGTGTTTGGTGAACTCCGGATGTTTTTCTATGGGCTTGTAAAGCACTTGTAATGTAAAGAATGTGCCTGCATAATTATGAACAAATAAACTACCATCTTTTTCTTGCCGGCGTTGCTTGGCCTGGTGGCTAAATCCTTATTGCCATACAGTGAGACCAAATATCGAATCCCTCTTTTCTAATTAAATTGATGAGGGGACTAGATATCAAGTGGGCTTAGTTACTAGGTCAAGCAATACGGATTAATATTTTTTTCTTCATTCAAATAAAAAGAAATCACCATTAAACATTATATAGACGTTAATTTTAAAAAATATTTGTAGATGATTACATTTAGTACCTAAATTTATAATAATATAGATAAATATTTTTTTTATTATTTAAGTATAAAATATTTTAAAGAAATCACCATTAAACATTATAGACATTAATTTTAAAAAAATATTTGTAGATGATTACATTTAGCACCTAAATTTATAATAATATAGATAAATATTTTTTATTATTTAAGTATAAAATATTTGAAATATGTATAACAAATGGCTACATTTGAGTGTTATTCATTCATAATACATAAAAAGTTTTTTAAGAATTTTGAGTTATCTATAAGATTACGTGGGTTTCAGTTTGAACTCAAATTGAGCCCAATATACTGAGAAAAAAGATAATTAATATTTATCGTCCCTAACATTTTAATTAGATCCTATAATCGGTTTAAACATTAAAATTATTAAAAATTTAATTTTGTTCTTATTAAAATTTCTTTGACCTTTTTAAATTTGAGAGTTTGTTGTCACTCTGACATATACCTGCACCTATCACCATAATCAAATATAGTGACAGAAGATCTACTAATGTGTACGGAAACCGATCAATGTATTGACAAAATTTCAGATTGAAAAAAGACAGGAAAAACTTCAATGAGACTGAAAATAAAATTTTGAAAGTTTTTAAATGACTAATTAATGTTTAGAATAATAATGGGATACCATTAAAATATCAGGATATGAAGTGCAAATTAGTCCGAGAATTATAAATTTTTTCTTACCTTAAATATGTAATTATTATTATTTTTCATTCTGTTTTTTATACAATAATATGACTTGAGGCCATTGTAAATATACGAGTTAAAATAAAATTTATTTTTTATGGTTACTTTGATTTAAGTAAATTACACTTTATTAATAATTACCACTATAAAAAACGGTCATTTTATGGTGATAAAAACTAAGTAAAATTAAAATATGTAGCAAATAAAGTTAACTAAAATCTTCCTAGAAACAATTAAGCATTCAAATAATTTGTCATAACAAAGAGCAAATGTTGAGAAGAAATAAATACATGAACAAACAATTGCAGTTTCTTTTAAGTCTCTGTACAGTTTCAACCTGTTGGTTATAAATATATGCAAGCTTGTACATATAAGTATATAACACCAGTTACACAATGTCTAACAAACCAAATGGAAACCAAAAAGAATTGTGAAATATTCCAACTACCCTAAACAAAGACCACAATGCCACTCTTTCCTAGGAAGAGATAAAATCTGAGTAAATGAAAGAATAATAATAAGCAAAATTTTTATAAGAAAAAAGAAAAGAATTGCAATACGTCTTTGGTTCTTTGCTCAAACCAGCAGCTTCAGTACTCCGTATAAAGAGCCAAAGCTAAATGATCATCACTGCAGCGCAAAGGATTCGAAGATATGCAGCTTCAAGAGAAGGAATCTTGCTCATCATGGCAAAGTTCCTTTCTGAGTTTGTGGGAGAAGAGGCGGCAAGCGTCCATGCTCAAATCAATTGCAGCTGAAAGAGCAATAAACAGTGCAGCATCAGCCATGCAAGTAACATGCTGCACCCCAACTTGAACATCAGGCTTGCTAACCTTTCCTTCACCTTCCACAGTCGCACCCATCACAAAACCTTTTACGGGTGATCTCGAACTCGACAATCCTGAGTCCCTCATCACTCTGCTATCAATGCAAAATTGTCCCCCTTTCCTGACACTCATTGTAGCTGCAGCAATTGGGATGCCACGACTAGGTCCGCCATTGTCTGTTGCAATCTCAAATTTGTAGCCTAGACCATCAATAGGACCTCTCTCTCGCCATGCTTCGAGACGACCCCATGGTTTCCAGCTGCTGACTGAGAATCCATGGGCCCTGAGGATTAACCATGAACCCGGGTTTGATCTTGAGACACGGTCCGAGCCTGGAGATGGAACGAATGGGGTGATCATCGATGCAGCTGCTACTGGTGAGCCCGAAAGGTCATATATCATTATCATCCATCCCTTTCTTTCTCTTGCTGCTCGTTCTTTCTCGCCTGAAAAAGTTCTCCTCCACCCTCTGTTGCTGCTGTTACTGAGGGGGAAATCTGACGGCAGAGATCTGAATTTACAAAAGAGATTAAAAATCAAAAGTTAGAATCTTCTTGATTACAATAAGATGCATAGCACTAAAAATGATACATGTAAGATTCGGACCAAATATTTGCACATGAAAAAGAATGAGATGCTTGTGTTTGACAGTTGGAGAAGATTTGCAAATTGTCTGTTCGACCAAACTCCTGATCAATTTAGAAATACAACAAACTAAACCTTAATTATTTAATTGTGTAGCTAAATTGTGGTTTAAGAGCATTGTTTACCAGAAGCCATATCTAAAATATTAGATACTCATGATCTGTCATGGTAGGTGAATGCAAATTTTATCATGGTCAATTTGGTATTATTGCTAAGCTCCAGATTAGCATGCAGGGAGGCAAATTTTGACGGGGAAATACGACCAAAGATGGCCATTTTTGATCCTATGCTAGCAAAGAAAATAATGGGAAATGAACCAAAAACATAATAGTTCAAATTTCCAAGTACGGAAATGGTCATCATATACTTGCATGCATTGAATTTTAACAACTAAGAAGCAACAAATTGTGATCTGGTCATGATCCAGTGCCAAGATCAAAATAATAAAATCTAATATGATAATTCACTTAACACAATTGATGCAACATTAACAATACTTTGAATGAAATAATTAATAGAATGAGAAAATAGTGATACCCCACCTGGGCATGTGATGTGATATGATATGATATGATATCAGTTACCAGCTAACAAAGGAATTGACAACCCACATGCTTACTTTTTCAGAAATTGACAGACCATTGTTCACCAGAAAACAACATATTAACAAATTAATTAATCCTTGTTAAAAAAAAAAAACAAACAAACAAATTAAATAATCCAATAATCATTGTCTCATTGCCCCCACCTTCCTTGCTAACCACCCACAATTAGCGCATGATAGCACATCTACTCATACCCCCACTAAAATGTTCCAATTAACAAAAAGTAAAATAAAATAATTAAGTAAAGTGAAAAGTTACCGAGATCTTGAGTTCCGGTCTGCACTAAACTTGCAGCTAAAAACGGGCTGTCGTATATTCCCCTGAATCTGGAAAACAACCGGGCTGCACTCCGGTTCACCGCCGAACTGAAAAACAAACCGGGGGTCGGGTTCAGACCGAACGACAAGATGAAGCCTAGCGGCAGGTTTATCAGGTTGTTTCCCAAGTTTTAGCCACCCATTTTGAAACACTCTCGGGCTAGACACGGCAGCATTCCCCAAATCAACAGAAACCTGAACTTCACCGAGCAACTTCCCGGCGTGGACACCACAGGTGTTACCCATACGGCCAGTGTAAACCTCAACACGAAGTGTAATTGGCTTACCAGAGAGACGACGAATAGCTGACGCATCGAGATGGAAGCCAGGAACTGAGGTGGCACCATCAGGAGAAGAAGAATCAGTAGGAGAAGTACAGAGAGGGACGAGAGCTGTTTGAGAAGGGAAATTTTTAATGCGTAATTTACAGAAACAGGGCGTGGTTGATGGGTGAACACCGGAACCAGCTGGTCTAGTGGCTAAAGGGAGCTTTAGAGCAAGTGATTCGATGATTAAAAGAACGAATGGACAAGGATCCATTGCTAGCTACTATTCTTCTTTGTTTTGTGCTTGCTTCCTCGTAATTAAGCTGCTACTGCTGCTGCTGTTTTGCGATTTGCAAACATGTATATATGTTTTTTTTTTTTTCGATGAATGGACTTGCAGATGAATATTGTCGGCTCCTGGTTTTTTTTTTTTTTAAGGTTCTGCTGTATATTACAGCTTACAAGTTACATGCTAATGCTGCTGCTGCTTCTTCTGGTGCTGCTTTGTTATCTAGTGGGAGTGGGGGACCCTTTTTATTTATTTATTTATTTATTTTCGCGGCAAAAATCGGAGCGTGAGATATTGTTATCGCTGCAATTTTTTAGGAGTTTTTGTCGTTTATGATGATGAATGCCTACGTATAAATCCTCCGGTAAAAACTATGATCGTTTTATATTTATTTAGGTAATAAAATTAATAAAAACAAGTTTGTTTATTAGAATAATAAAATAATAAATTAAACAATTAGTGCATATTTTAAATAATTTTTTTATTTATATAACAGTATTGTTATTTTGATTGATTATGTATATTAATAATAAGCACTTTAAATTTTATAATTATTTTTATATATATTAATATATTTTTATACGAATAAATATATTTTAAAAAAACTACTTCTCATATATTAATATATTTTTTAGTCAGTAAATGAGTGATTTAGAATTATATTTTTTTTAAAGTTATTATAAAATACATGGTTCAAATATGTATCTATAAAATTAATTTTTATTTGAATCTAAAAAGAAAATGTCTTTTTTATTACTAAAATAAACAAAATATATGATTTTATGTATGACTTTTGTAAATATTTTTTATAATGCATTGGGTCAAAAATTGTAAACGTAAAATAAAAGATGTGTAAAAATGCAAAATGAGAAATTGGGGGAAAATTTGAAAGTGAATTATATTATATAATATGAAAAGAAGATTGGCGAAGGGGAATGGGGTCAAAACACAGCTGGATTTAGGCTGTCACCACGTTGGCAAAAGACTCCGAAATATCAGAAGAGGAACAAGAACAATTGGTTGACGTGGCATTCGCTGGCGCATTCTCTTCTCTTCTTACATTAGGCCGCTTTGGACGGCTGTTTACGACGGCGCTGATTCAACAATCAATAATTTGGGCTTACTCACTTATTTTTTTTTTTCAGTTTTTAAGCTCTGAGATCCTAGGAGAGTGGAGGGGAAGAAGAGATTGAAACTCCACCCTTTATCTGAATAAAAAATCCTGAGATTTTTTATACCTTACACAACGAAAAGAGAAGGAGGTGGGGTTTGAATCCGCCACCTTCAAATGGACATCTCATATCTTTTACCACCACAGCTAACTTGCGTGGAGGACTTGGTCACTTATCTATAACTATATTCTTATCTTTAACACATTCTCATGTATGTATGTATAAAACATAATACCAACACTCATCTCAAACGCATTTTCAACTTTAAAATTTTTCTTAAAAAAAAAATTAGAATTTTTCGTTCCATTTATTTTGTTTCTCTGAAATGTTTAAAATTTTGATTCTGGTTTATAAACATAGAATTCATTTAATTTTTATTATAAGTGGTTATTGCTAAAAAATTAAGGAGATCCAATGAATATGCACACTTTATAAATTCTATTTTACTTATTTAAAGAATTGCAAATACAAATAATATATATAATAAAATTGAAAAGAAAAATTGGCATGATTATCACTAGACTCTAGTCATTAGTTGAGAATGCATAATAAAATTTTATGCAGAAATTATTTAGGTAGTTTATTTTTTTTTATTATTATTTAAGAAAAACAAAGGGAAAGAAAAAGGGCAGGTGACAATAGAGTGACGAAGGCAAATGGTGGATTGTTACAACTGTAATGCAACTGCAAGACTTTGAAATTGTTGCAATATTTTTAACTCAAAGTCAAAACCTTTCAAATAGTTAATGTAATAATAAGGTCAATGAAATGTGTTGACGAAGTGGGTGATGATATGATTTAATGAAAGTTAATTGAATCAATAATCACTTGCTAAAGACACCTGCTGGTTGGTAAAATTCCCTTTTCATTTTTCATCTTAGTAAAAATATTTTATTACAAGAAGAATCAGGATTATTAAAATTAAAAAAAGAGGTAAATTTTTTTGCATATATATATATATATATATATAATTCATATGTTAAATTTATGCATTCAGTCGAAGGATAATTAGTATAGATTTATTAAATATATTATTTATTTACAATTTAAATGCAAATCATATATAAATATAAAAAACTTTATAAATATTTATACAAGTTAGGAATGGAGTAAATTTAAAATTTAAAATAATAAAAAAATTATATAATATTTTTTTTTGTCATACTAAGATTTAATCTTTATTTTATCATAATGTAAATATTAAACTTTTAACTCCATTAATTAAAAAGAAAGTCCTAACACCGCCTCTCCTACAATTAAACTCTAAGTAATTCTTATTTATGTATATATATATATATTTTATATCTTTTCCCTATTATGGATCTAAATATTAATTTTTTGGTCGTGCTAAAATGATTGTTACCATGGCAAACTCCATAATTTCACCTCAATTCACTTTGACATGTCTCTTTTGCTTCTGTTTTAAACATTATCCTTTTGAATCTCAATCAATTATCCCCCCCACTTTATATTTATGTGTGTGTGTGAGACTCATTCAGTACTTCTTCTTGTGCAATTGACGTGGGCCTGTTTTGTACATTTATCTGTGACAGGACTGTGGGGGAACAAGCCTGTGATTGTAAATGTACCATCACTACTATATATTTTTCCAATCCAAAAGCATGATGCTTGTTTCATTGCTAAGCAACCAACCTGTCCGTGCATAGTAAAAGCTCATTATACCAAATTTTACTGCTAGTTAAAGGGCAGTGTGGTTTAGATTTAATGAGGGGACAATTAACTTTGATTTAGCTTAACCTTATGGTTAACTAATGATTGCTTTAAAAACATAATTAAAGAGAAAAAGTCATTTCATGCTTACACTTATTGACACTAATCCCACCACTACCCCTTTTTGTTTGTTTCTTTTGGTCCATTTGGACAATTTTGGTTTTTTGCTCTACAACCCATGTGATTTAGTCTATATAGATCTTAGTCAAGCTTAATTGTGGGGTTAGATAGTAATGAAAAGTGCAAAAATTTGAGTTTTGACAATCAAAGATAAGTGCTTTTTGGCAAAGGCGAGGAGTCGTGTATGATTCAACTTGGATTATTGATCAGTTAAATTGAAGCTTGGATAATTAACTTTGCATGAAAATTTCCGTTTTTGTGGTCCATTAAATAAAATTTTTTACCTATTTTTTTTTTCCGAATGTTGTTATTTTTTTTATATATGTATGCATTTTAATTGGCCAGTATTAAATGCTTAAAATATACTATATAATAAATTTGATTGTTTGATATAACGTTATATGAGGCATGGTAACGTCAATGCTCATTAATGTTATCGAGGGGAGGTAACAAAAATGGTTCGATGATAAGATAAAGTGCCATTGCCCATTAATTGTTTCGGCTTGCACATGCTGCTCTGCATGTGAATTCCTGGGTGCATTTTGTCTTATCAAAATTGATCAGAAGGCGAAAGCACAACATATATATATTTACTACGATGATCGAGTGATTTGTTATATATTTTATGGATAACTGATAGATAGGATGATATGATAAAACTGCTTGTTATGAAACTTAAATGCGTCTCTATCCAGAAACATTGTATGCAAGAGTTAAAGATTGTGCAGGCTCTACTACTGCTACATTTAATGCACTTTCGAGACAATTCAATTAAGTGTGTTTTGGTCCCGTGACCAAATTTCTGCATTGGACCACATATATGTACATTGCTTTTGTGTGCAATTTGTATTTAATTAGTAGCAAAGAAAATTAGTGTTGTTTATACTCCAGGCTAGTTCAAATGATAGGGACACTTACTTTTGAAGGAAGAGATCTTGAGTTTAAGACTCATCCTCTAACGCATACTAACAAGTAACAACTAACAATTAATAGTTATGATTCTTATCGGAGTGTTAACCTCATGATACCGTGAAAAGAATTAGTGTTGTTCTATGAGAAAAAGGAACCCAATCCCAGGTAAGCAATGGCCAAAGGCCACTAACTATATGATATGCATGCCAGAATGAGAAGTTGGCTGCAGACAGCAAACACCAGAGAGCCCAATTGGGGTTGTAGTGCAAAGTGTATCTGTATCTTATAGGGGTAGGGCCCTTCCCTTTTGATCCTCACTCCAGTTATAGTTGTAATCATGAACCCCAAGTGGCTCTGATTACATTGCAAGCAACACTTAAAAGGTTAGGTTATGTTAAACAAGGATCATTAGAAGGTAGGTTATGTTATGCACTTAAACAATGATTATTGTTATTGTTATTATTATCATTTTCGTGATTTAGGACCACACATATGCCACACCTCTTATCATCACCCGTGTATATATATCCATTTGGGTGCAATAAGTTGTTGAATTTTTCGAAGACATTCTACAAAATTCACATGCATTGTTTGAATTTCTAAACTTTAATTTTTTTCAATAAATACTTTTGAAGATGCTTTTCTTTTCGTAAAATATCTAGTAACTATAAAAAATTTGAGTGAGGTAATTAAATTTTGTGAGGAAAGTATAACTTTTTTGATATATTTAAGAGAATTTAAATTTTTTAGTATTCATATTAATGTATGTTTTAGTACAAAAACTTATTTTTTAAAAATATTACAATATTAATGATATGGTTAATATTTTTCTCCTTAATATTAAGTTCAAACATTCTAATCAGCGTACAATTTAGCAAAAAAACTTTAGAACTCTAGAGAACCATGAACTAAAGGCAAGGTCATCTTTAGTAAATCACGACCTGAAGGCATGATCACTTCCAGTAGGTCATATTCTAGGGACATAACCACTTAATTTTATCTTCAAAAATTTCACTCCATTACATCACTAATAGCATCCAGGAGCTAAGTGATTCTTGGCCTAGTCGGCTGAGAAGCACTTAGCGGAGTCTTGGGTTTGTTTTGTTTGTTAGAGAGAGAGCGCACTCCAACATCTCCACTTCTTAACAAACTTCCTAAAATTTCTTCAGTGTATAACCACTTCTGCACTTCTGCACCATGTTGAAATTTCTCCATAAGTGGTAGTTCCTTATTCTATAAGTAGAGTCTCACTTCAACACAACAAAGTAAGTCTTAATCCAAGTTTAACTATATATGTCGGAAACACCTCTTGGTCCTATTCTAAGTTCTTATTTTGCAGATCAACCAATCCTCCATTGACAATTCGTCTATTCTCCCTATTCTTAGATAAGGTTCTTGGAACCCATTCATCAAGTATGTATGTATGTATGTATTATTATTTTATTTTTACTAACAACCTTTAAACAATTGGCAGGGGTTGGTCTTAAATTTGAGTTGTAATGTACACACTTATGTTAAATAGTTATTGAAAAATTTTTATCACTCTTATAGTTTTATTTCAGATCGAACTGAATTAGTTAGAGTTGAATAGTTCTAAATACTCGTTGTTCTCGGAAAAAGAAAATAATTTTTTTAAAAATAATGGGCCAACATCCATAAGGGCTAAGACCTTTAGTCCATCAATTAAAAAAAAAAATGGGTGCAAATTCAAATCCCTAGATGATTCATTGTCATTGTAGCCCAATTTCGGTCGAAAACGAAACACCGAAGGGAAGAAGAAAGGAGCTTCTGGATCGCACCAAGTACCGATCTCTTCACGAAATCCATAACATAAATCAAAACTATCAAATTCGAACCGAAAATTTTAGTCGATCAATCTCAAATTTAGCTCTTCAATCAATGTCTTCACCTGCAGAGTAAGTTCTTCAATGCCTCTATCAGTTACGATTATTATTTTGCTATTCAATTTACTGTCGTTTTCGCTGCTGTGTGTTATATGTGTAAATTGAAGGAAAGATTGCAATTAAGTACCCGAATTAGGTGAAATTTTGGATTTGAAGCATTGTTTCTTTGATTTATTATTATTATTGTTTTGTTTAGGTATTACAACTCTCTTCCACCTGTAAGCAAGGCTTATGGGACGACGTGCCTGCTTTTTACTACTGCTGTTCAGCTTGGATTATTTGATTTGGTGCACATTGCATTGATATATAAACCTGTTTTCGCACAATTTCAGGTATGGATTCATCAGTTCCATTTTTGAGTTATAAAATTTTCTGTTACATTAACTTAAAAGTGTCAATTTTGTTTTGTGTAGACTTGTGGATGAATGGCTTAGCTGTCACAGGTGAATCAGTAGATGTAGATAATAAATTTATGTGATTGTCCACGGAATTGAATTGTAGTTACAATTGATAGATACATGTAATGGAAACTGTATGCTGCTAATGATGTTTGCAAGCCTCAAGATGATCTGAACCATAATGGGTCTTGATCATTTGGGTGTTTATATGTAATTGTTTCTTTATCTACAAATCAACGGTTTCTACAGTTTCACTAAGTTGAATCACAATGAGATAAACATACCATAAGGCCGTTCTAAATTCAACTGAATGGAACTGTCTATTTCTTATTGACCTGCTTGTCCTTTTATCATATTATAATCTCACGAACATGCACTTACTCTGACACTCAAATGAGGACACAAGTTCATCTATTATGAGTAATTTATTCCTTTTGGGTGTTTTATTTGCTAAATTCCATATTGGTGTTCAATATTTCTCTCTCTTTCTTTTTTCCCCAGTCTGGGCAAATATTCATCAACTTGATATGCATTTTTAGGTATGGAGGCTTTTTACAAACTTCTTTTTCCTTGGAAAATTCTCCATCAATTTTGGAATTCGTCTCTTAATGATGTAAGTTCTAAACATCTAATGCATGAATATGATTTGATGTCATTAGACAACTCTCAGACATCTTTGGTTTGAGAACTTTGGAGTCGATGACTGTAAATGCATGTACAACCTATTTTTCTTAAGTGCCAATTACTTCTGGGTTAATTTCTGCGACTGTACAGAGCAAGATATGGTGTTCAACTTGAGAAGGGACCATTTGACAGGCGCACAGCAGATTTCTTGTGGATGATGATCTTTGGAGCATTGTCACTGTTGGTAAATAGTTACCTGAGCTACTGATTTGAATTTTATTTTTTGACGGATATTTTTTTTTTCTTTTTCACTTTAAAATGCTGGACAGATTGATCTTACATAGAATAACTATGCTACAGACTCAAGCTCATGTAAGCTGGAGAAATTTGAGAGTGAACTGATTCAACATTTTTCTCTTTTCTTATTTTAGGTACTTTCTGCCATTCCTCTTTTCTGGACCCCTTTCTTGGGGGTATCACTTGTATTCATGCTGCTCTATGTCTGGAGTAGAGAATTCCCAAATGCACAAATCAACATATATGGCCTTGTGACTCTTAAGGTATTACTTGAGCTGTATTTAGTTGCAAATTCTGTTGGTTGGCTATAGGTCTTTCATATCTGATTTGTGCTTTCCTTTTTATCATTTGTTTCTCAGGCATTTTATCTACCGTGGGCAATGCTTGCTTTAGATGTCATTTTTGGTTCACCTCTGATGCCTGATCTCTTAGGGATCATTGCAGGGCATCTGTATTACTTTTTGACTGTGTTGCATCCGCTTGCAACTGGAAAGACTCTACTGAACACTCCAAGATTGGTGTATCCTTGAAATTACTTGGTTCTCTATTGGGAACAATAAATTTGGCTTTTTGCATTAGTAATTAGTACACATGATTTATGTGAAAAGCCATATCTTCTATGCATGTTCAGTCTCTTGACAAATATTTCCTGCTATTTTGTCCTGTTGCATTAAGGCAGTGCAAGCATTATGTCTAAATTTTTTGGTTTTGATTAGCTCACAGCTCATCGATCTAAATAGAAACATAACCTTCTTTGCAATGTACGGTTTTTATTTTCTTTTATGACACGATGGGATGCATCTTGGTAGAACATATTCAAACAGTAATTCTAGGTCTACGATGACATATATCTATCGACTACTGTTGATGCCTGTCTAGAATATACTTATGTATTTCATTTTTTCTTTTCATGTTTATTTTCATTCAATTTCCTGAACACTTTGTAGACATAAACTGGTTGCAAGGTATAGAATAGGAGCTCCAGCCCCGACAATCAGTCGTGCTCAACCTGCTGGAAATGCACCAAACACTGGTGTGGCTTTCAGAGGGAGATCGCACCGGCTAAGTGATTAGTGATGCACTTCTACACGTGTGTCTGGATCATTTCATTCACCTTCAGTTTCAATCTCCCCTCCAGTTGTTCAGATGATGCAGCTGACAAAGAGAGCAAAGTGTTTGATTTAGTCATAGACCTGTAGAAGGGATTTATGAGAAGGTCCTGACTCCTCCAGCCTAACAATTTTTTCCCTTTTAAATAGTGGTCTCAAAGATTATTTTGTTGTATAACTGAATATGAAGGGTAAGGAGTTGATGTCTTCAAGTTCTTTTGGATTTTCATTTTCTAATCTCTTTTTGCACTTCCCTCGTCTATTTTGCGGACATGACTTGAGGGTAGGGGAGGGTAAGGATCTTGACACTCGTTGAAGCTTGCATAATTTGAGCATTGGCCTTTGGGCGTGAAAAATGCATTCTCTCAGCCAAACTCAGTCCAGAATTCTTAACAATTAAAAAATTGACAGAGATGATTATAAAAGACTTTCTGATTTTGCTTGATCTATCAAAACTTTTATATTGTGAAAACAGCACACGCACACAAGCAAATGGCTTATTATACGCTACGTTATATGGGATATTATTTGCAGTGTAAAATGTGGTACTAAATTATGTTAGGGCATTATGACAAAACGGGAATTCGGAATTAGCAAGCAAATATGGTACGCCCACCCCCACAAGACAACTGCAATAATATCAGTCAAATGTATTCTGACATAAGAATTATGATGAAAAAGCAGAAAACGACGTCGTAGTTAAAGAAGCTAAAAATAATTTGGTCAAAAGAGGAAGAAGAGGGATAAATAGCGGGACACCAAGCAAAAACCAAGAGAAAAGAGCAAGCAAAACGGACATTCTAAAAATTCATCAATCAAACAAATCCGACGGACGTAAATTTTTCAAAAGTCACCATCCGCAATCATCGCCCTTTATTTATCCCATTAATAACCCCCCAACTCCACCCTCTTTAACCCCAAACAAATTAAATCTCACACGTAAAAATTTAATTAATCTCTCTCAATACAAAAATAAACACAGGACACAGAGATCAACAACGCACAACTAGAAGAACAAATACACAAACATAAAAGAGCTTCAAAAGAGTGCAAGCATTTCTTAAAAAGCAAAAAAGATACCCAAAATAATAAAAAAAAAAGTAGAGATGTCTTGGCAAACTTACGTTGATGAGCATTTGATGTGCGATATTGATGGACAAGGCCAGCATCTTACTGCTGCTGCCATTGTTGGCCATGATGGTAGCATCTGGGCTCAGAGCGCCTCTTTCCCTCAGGTTTCCTCTCATTTCGCATGTACCCATTTTTTGTTTCTTGTTTTCATTTGGAGTAGTGTCTTAAATTATGGTTGCGTGCATGCAGTTGAAGCCAGAGGAGATCACCGGGATCATGAAAGATTTTGAGGAGCCTGGTCACCTTGCCCCAACAGGCTTACACATTGGTGGCACAAAGTACATGGTTATCCAGGGTGAACCCGGTGCCGTTATCCGTGGAAAGAAGGTGATGGCCATGCATATAATATCTTGTTCACCTTTGTACTGTTGTCTCTGTGTAGAACCTAAGCAACATTTTGATTTTAACTTTGTATCATGTAATTAATCAGAAGGTTGCTGGGTGGTTGGTTTTGGCAGGGATCAGGAGGGATCACCATAAAGAAGACTGGCCAAGCTCTTGTTTTCGGTATCTATGAGGAGCCTGTGACTCCAGGGCAGTGCAACATGGTCGTCGAGAGGCTGGGTGATTATCTCATTGATCAGGCACTGTAGACCTTGTCTAATATCACAAAAAAAAAAATCCTATCATATTGCTTGTATGGGCTTACTAGTACACTACATTTTTCTTTTTGTGTGTGTCTTTTATTCTTTTTTTGATCTCTGGTTCCAAGTTTGCACCCTCTTCTCTGTAAAAGCCCTGAATCGGCAGTGAAGATGTTGCAGACAATAATACCATGTGAGAACTACATTGATTGTTTGGTATTTGCCTGTTTTGGCTCGATAAAATTTTGATTTTTTTTTAATATGTACCATCTGCGCTTTAATGCATGGGAGATCCTGTGATTACTTGATTTTTCATTTACTGTGTTTTTACTTTGTGCTTATCACTATCAGATGAGAGTGCATTAAATAATCCAACTGTGATTATCAACAAAGTAAATGTTACTTTGTAAAAGACAAAGTAACTGTAAACTACACCTTAATGCATATCTTTATTTTTGAATATTTTTCTTTATATATAATAAATATAACCCCATATAATTGTCAAAGTTACAGGAAAGTCACAGCTCATTTTACATATGTAGCATCCATCCCAATTGAGTACCTACCATTTTCGTGGTGGTGCTTTATTGGTAAGGAATCGAATAGCAACTAGTCAATTTTGCTTTTTAAGGGGTTAAATCTTGGTATCTGCCACTTGCTTTTTTTTTTTATATATATATATAGAGAAAGCTCCTCCACCATCACCACCGCCACTAACACATAATTATTGTTTGCCATTATTGCTTTCATCAAAATCTTTTTAGATTGAATAATTTTTGCCAAAAGTTGCAAGGACCAAAATTTAACCTTCCATGTAAATGAGAAAAATTTAATGCTGTTAGAGAGACACATATATTGTAATTAAATTTTAATCGAAGTGATCCATCGTTGGTTAATAGATATATAAAATTCACTTACACAACTCATAGTTCCAGATCTACGTACTACACCGATAGGAGACATTATATAGTAGTCATGGTCTATGATGAGTTAAAATGTCAAATCAATCAAAATTTAGTATTTAATTGAAGTGATAAAAAATAAAACCTAAAGAGCACATGAATGAACCCTAAATGATTTTATATTATTAGTTTGGTCTTCCAACTCATCATAGACCATAATTACTATAAAATTTCTCCACCGACAGGGATCCATTAAAATCTTATCAAAATAGAATTTCTCCATGCATTGAATTTTGAAGGGTTGCTATTTCAAAATCAAAAGTGGTGGTGGAGAATTGAAATTATGGTTGGCCTCTACATAAATTGATGCGATCCATTCGGCCAATTCATAGTTTGACCCTACACAACCGTTCTCTCAAAGGTTCTTTTTCTTGGACAAGCACATTCTCTACCACCTAACAGAATCTACTCTCTTTTTTAGTCCAAAATAATATCAGCAACATTTACATGAAAATAATAAATTAATTTAATTAGTACATCTATTCAACTTTATTTAATAAATTAATACTAATTGGATCACAATATAGAGTGTGTGTATATATATATAAATTAGTTTCATTTTCATGTTAATTATATATTATTAGGGTAATCTACACTCATAGTCCCTAACATTTGACCTATATACCACTATCATCCCAAACTTTTTATTTGTAACATAAAACTCCTAAAATTTTAATTCATATATCACAAAAGTCCCAACTTGTCTTTTTCCGGCAACGAACTTCACCAGTACTGACATGGACACATGATGTGGCAATGACATGGTAAAAATAAAATTTTATAATTAAAAAAGTAGCCACATGAGTCATAACGTCATCCTATTGGCGACATGACTACTCATTATCTCTCATCATTCTTCTTTTCTTTTCCCACCATCCAGATACTAATATTTAAAAAAATCTTAAAAATAAAATCTATATTCAATCAATTGAATTACTAAATCTTAAAAATAAAATTTATATTCAACCAATTCAATTACCAAATTTGCAAACAAGTCTGAAACCTTTTTCTCTTTTCTTTCTTTTTTTTTCCCTCACCATCCAAATATAAAAATATTTTAAAAAAATCAAATATGCAATTCAAAAAGAGCAATGTTCATATGGGAAACAATGCATAATTTGTTTAAAATGATGACTTTGTTATTTGGCAAAAACTCACATGGTATACACTACACACGGTTTTGTTAGATAGCACAAAACAACAATTGGTTCAACCATAGAAGAACAAGCCATTTTGAATAAAATAAAAATAACAAAAGAAAAAAAAATTTAAGGCTATAAGATAAGATTTTTTTTTTTTTTTTTTTTTGGCAATAAGGTTACAAGATAAGATTAATGATTATTATTTTTAGTAGCTTTCAAGTGTTTAAAAAATAATAAAAAAATAATAATTTGATAGATATGGTATATATTTGAAAGTGTGACTAGTACAAAACAGGCTTTTGATAATTGTGATTTGCCACCCCCACCAAAAAAAAAATATATATATATTCTTTAATCATACTGAAAGGGGCCGAAAGATCTCTTCATTTTTGTTTATGCTTTTCAGTTGGGGGCCATATGCTACAGGAAGAATTATAGCTGGCTCCATGCTTATATTCTTTGTGGTAGGCTGTATTATATATATACACACACACAAAACTTGTGTATGCATCATCTGACCGACAAATATATTTTAGACCTTGCACTAATTAGGGAGGTAAATAGAAAAAAAGAAAAAGATATGCTAAAAGGCTAGAGGAAAAAACTCTCATCAATAATAATTGATGGAATTAGCTTGTGAAAAGCTATTATTTTTTAAATAATTTTTTGAGTTCGAATTATTTTTGTGATTTTATCAGACTTAAATTGAATAAATTAAAATTTAATAAATTATGAATATTAATGTTTTAGAAAAAAATATTATTATGAAATTATTTTATTAAATATTATTACCATGATTATTTTTTTCTTATCTATCCTCATACCAAAATTATATTATGTTTGAAAATTTATTTATAAATTTAAATTATGTATTTATTTTTTAATAAATAATCAGACTTTAAAGTGTGTGGAGAAATAGTGACAATATAAGATTTATGTAAAACTTGCAAGACAATTGTTAATTATATAGTTAGTTTAAATAAATATTTTGTAATTTTATTCATAAATTTCATTAATAGATGTTTATTAAATATAAACTTTATTTATAAAAATTATTTTACTTAAAAATAACATATATATAAAATTAAAAATTAAAATTTCCCATCTTTATTTTTTTTTTTGTAGGATATTTGAGGTTAATATGAAGATATTTTTTAAAATGTTCTAAATTTTTCCATATCATTTATTAAAAATGAAAAAAAAAACTAATTCATTGCTTCTTAAATTTGAAGTCGGTTGCTAAAATTACAAAATTTTTGAAGGGTTTGCTTTGCATATAGCACAAAAGCCCATACCGGAAATAATAATAATAAATAAGTAAATAAATAAAAGAGTGTGTAGACTGTGGTGGACCACACGTCTCGTCGTTTTAACGCAATATCAGTCTCTACTGTCTTCACAGATAAGGAAAAAAAAAAAAAACAGAGAGCTCTCATTCAATCAGCTCGCCTATTATTCTCTCATATTCTTCTTCTTCTGCACTATTTTCTTAACAAATTTTCTCTTCTCAAAAACAAGAACAAGAACCAAATCAAACAACAAAAGATTTCAAGAAACAGGAACTAGAACCACAACAAGAAGTAGAACAAGATGTCGTGGCAAACATACGTAGATGATCATCTTATGTGCGAAATCGAAGGCAATCATCTCACTTCTGCCGCCATCATTGGTCAAGATGGCAGCGTCTGGGCTCAGAGCTCTGCCTTCCCTCAGGTCTTCTTTTAATTTAAATCCAACCCAGTTCTTGTTTTGATCCATATATACGGCTTCTGTTGTTTTCTTTTTAATAATTGTTAACATGGGTCTCGTTCTCTTGCTTGATCTTGCTGTTTTCTGTCTTGATTTATTAGTTTTGATTCTGCTTTTTTGTGGGTTTTTTTTTTTTGTTAATTAATTAACTGATTTGATATGCTGGAAATGAACTGATCCTGGTCAACTGTTTCTTGTTATGATCTGATTTAAAACGAGTTAAGGTTCTTCAAGTTGAGCTCAGTTGGTTGGTGGATGTGCTTGATCTTTTGATTAGCTTGATTCTTGCTTAATTAAAAGAGACGGGGATGCTCAATTTTGTTTCTGTTCTAAATCTTGTGGATGGCTGCAGATGGTCACAAATCACATCTTATCTCCTATTGTTATGAATGTTTGTCTTTTTTTTTTTTTTCTTAGAAAGTATATATATTTATATTTGGATGAAAAAACTCATGCTTTTTTCTTTATTTGATGTTTGGTTTAGTTCAAGCCTGAAGAAATCGTTTCCATTATGAATGATTTAAATGAACCTGGATCACTTGCTCCAACTGGGCTGTACCTCGGTGCCACTAAATACATGGTCATCCAAGGCGAGCCAGGAGCTGTTATTCGAGGGAAGAAGGTGATAATTAAATTCATATCCAACATCTGTTAAAGTTTTCATTTTTTTCCCCATTACTTGGATTCCAACATTCACATTAAATAGCGTGTTTAATGTAAGCAAGCATACAAAGAATTGCCTGGTCTGAATGTTCTTTGTTCAAGTTTGTAAAATGCTGAGCCATCTGAATTTTGCATCTTTCTTGCAAATTTGGAATACATTTTTACTTGAACAATTTTGGGCTACTGTAGTTTTCGGTCTGTTGGCATTGGCTATTGCTTGTGCCAGTGTCTGTGCGGTGGATTTTAGACAAGAAAGCACATGCTTTAGTGGTTTTTCAGTCTGTAGTTGAATATGTCCTTATGAAACTTTACATTCAGTGCTTCAGACATTTGGGATACTCTATTGCTTATTTATTTTCAGAGCACTTCTTGCTGTCTTATTAAGTCTTTATCACCTCAATTTCAGGGACCTGGTGGCGTTACTGTTAAGAAGACAAATCAGGCTTTGATCATTGGTATCTATGATGAGCCAATGACTCCAGGGCAGTGCAACATGATCGTTGAAAGGCTTGGTGATTATCTCATTGATCAGGGTCTGTAATTTTCATATTTGTCCTGCTATTTATTGCAATTTTCTTGGCTTCTATACAAGCTTGCATTCGCCCACCTGCTGTAGGCATGGTGAATGCAGTGAATAATATTATGAAATATTAAAAGTCAAGGGAAGCACTGTGTGGAAAGAAAAGGTTTGGTACTTGTTAAAGTGAATGGATGTGAATTGTACTATGTTTGATTATGGTATTCTGGTGATTGTGGAGTGAAGTACTTTTGTCTAAACTACAGTGGGTTTGATCTTATGGATGTGGTAATCTGATTGGCATGAACTTGTAAGTATATTTTTGGCTTATTATTTTTGGCTTATTAGTATAAAAAATTCAAACGATATGTCATTTTGCAATTTTATTCCAACTTTTTTATTTTAGCAATAATGTTCCAATTTCTTCAATTTTTGGCAATTTTAGCACAAATTGACATTTGGTTAAAATTAAACAAAAGATGTTGACGTGGCATCTACAAAATTTCAATTTTATTCTTTATATTGTAAAATTTATAAAAGTCTATTTGTATAAAAAAAATTCAAACTTTTGTAACTTTTGGCAATTTTATCTCATTTCTAATTTTGAAAAAAAAATATTTTAATTTAAAATTATTTTATCAAAATTAAATAAAAGGTTTTGATACGATAATAAAAAAATTAAATTTACATGTAATAAATTTTTAAATTTATATTGTGTATGTATTCATATATTTATATAGTAAATACGATAAATTTTCTTTATATTTTAAAGTTAACCTTTCAAATAAATAATTATGAAATAATTAACATTTTAAATTATTTAAAGTAATAATTTTTATATTAAAAATAACTTTAATTTTAAAAATTATTATAATGAAAATAATTTATGAATTTAATAATTTTCAACAGTGAATTTAATTCTTTTATTATTGTGCCTATATTTTATTTTATTTAAAATAATAATTATTTGTATTAATAAATTGGAAAAATTAAAATATTTTATCAAAATTTTAAAATTTGGATAAAATTGTCAAAAATTTCAAATGTTTGGAACACTATAGATTTAGAATTTTAAAATGGGTAAATTTAACATTTCCTAAGATGCCACATTAGCATTTTTATTCAATTTTGACCAAAAACTTATTCATGTTAAAATTGTCAAACATTTGCCAAATTGGGAAATTATTACCAAAATTAAAAAATTGGGATAAAATTACAAAATGTCACAAACGTTTGAATTTTTTACACCAATAGCCCTATATTTTTATATGCTGGGATTCTACAGGCCATTTGGTCTTCCATTTTCATTTTCTTTGCTCCCGTCCACAGCTGCCCAGCATTTTGGTCATTGATCTTTTATGGTGGGCCAACTTGTTGGTGCCTGTCTACTAGAAAAAATGTGGTAGAAAATGCATAGGATGTTTGAACTCTGAAAAGTGGGGATGGGTGGAGCATGGCAAGGGTTTTGGGTTGCAACTGCCGAATCTTACTGAAAAAGTGCTTTCAAAGCCAAGTTACACCTCTTCTGTAGTATGCAAAAGTTGCTTCATAGTTCTATTATTGCATGACTGGTGATTTATTGTTCCCATTGATGGCATTGGATGTTGAATTGTTGATAATCAGTAGCAGAAACTTTTAAATTTCATAGCAGATGGAGTAGTCCTGATTGCCATCTTCAACACCACATGTTACTCTACGTGAAGTAATAGCTTGCAACTATCTCATATTTGATTCCCTGGGAATTTCTTTGGGATGTCTGCTCGATAAACCTTCCTTTCACCATTACCATATTATTCATGAGAACTTGCTAAAGCTTTCAGGATGAACCCAACAATCTGCAAATAACAATCTTCTAAATTCGCATGGAATGAGGCCAACAATCTAGCAATTTGAATAAAGACAAATTTCAAATAGTTTACAGCTATTTTATTTTTCTGAGCAAGAATGGTTATACCTAATTTATCAAAGGGTTACATCCATCTAGCATCAAGAGAACACAACGAACACGGAAAAGAATTATAGGAATTCTATAAGTACGTAAGTGAATGTGTATTCAAACAGAAGTGGTAGGGACAGGAACTTTGTATAAACTATATAAAAAGAAAAAAAAGGTAATGTTTTGTGTGCGGTAAATTATCTTTTTGTTCTTATAGTTTTATAATAATTATAAAAATTCTAAATAAATAAATAAATTATAAAATTTGGGTATTTAAATCATAATACGACGGGTTCACCCGTATCTTCTTAGGTTTTAGATTTTATTAATTTAATTAATTGTCAATTAAAATAGGTGTTTTTAGAGTATTATATAATTTTTCTATATTATAAAATGAGCAAATTACTTTTTACCCCCTGAGGTTTGACCTAATTAACACCTTACCCCCTCATTTTTGAAAATCGAATATCTTCCCCCTCGAGTTTTCATTCCGGTTATACTTAACCACTTCTGTTAGGTTTAGGTTATGTTATGGT